>JAAALK010001724.1:0-63099 GCA_019279435.1 Zizania palustris | reverse complement strand
ACTCACTTTCGGGAACAGTGGTCAAGGAAAGTAAGTGGCATTGGCTCAATTCGCATTTCAGACCATTTTTCTTTGAAGAACGTTGCTTTGGTTGGAAACTTGAACTTTAATTTGATTTGTTTCGCAACTTCTTGAGGATGGTTTGGAGGTGCGTTTTAAGAAGGGCAATTCTTCTGTGTTTGATTCTAGAGGGTCTTTGATTTGCCAGATCTTACCTTTCGGTAAGGTTTTCGGATTGACTTCTTAGTTCTTTTGGCTCTTCTCGCTGTTGATTGCTGGATCCTCTTCTGAGCTCTGGAAGTGGCATAGGAGGTTAGGCCATTTGAGTTTTGACCTGCTAGTCAGGTTAAGCTCTATGGACCTCATCCGAGGATTGCCCAAGCTTAAGATGGAGAAGGATCTAGTTTGCCATCCCTGTCGTCACGGGAAAATGGTTGCCGCTTCTCACCATGTGACTCAGGTGTGACTTCGTATCCGGGCGAGCTATTACATATGGACATGTCGGTCCAGCTCGGGTACGCTCAGTCGGGGAAGTGGTACGCACTTGTGATTGTTGACGATTTTTCTCGATTCTCGTGGGTTTTCTTTTTGGAGTCTAAGGATGAGACTTTTCACTTTGTTCATGACCTGATCTGAAGCTGAAGAATGAGAACATGGTCGGATGCGAGCAATTCGCTCCGACAACGGCTGAGTTCAAGAACTCTCAGTTCGTCAGCTTCTGTAGTGATCAGGGTCTTGACCATCAGTTTTCTGCTCCTTACACTCCCCCACAGAATGGCGTTGTGGAACGAAAGAACCGCACGCTAGTCGAGATGGCCAGGACGATGCTCGATGAGCACAGGACTCCTAGGCGCTTTTGGGCTGAAGCCATGAACACGGCTTGCTATCTGGCCAACCGCATTTTCTTAGAGCTTACCTTGGTAAGACCTCATATGAGTTGCGGTTTGGCAGACAGCCCAAGGTGAGCCACTTGCGAGCGTTTGGCTGCAAGTGCTTTGTGCTCAAGAAGGGAGGGCATTTGGATAAGTTTGAGTCTCGTTGCTGGGATGGTGTTTTCTTGGTTACGCTTTGCATTCTCGAGGTTTTCGTGTTTGGAACCTCGACTCCCAGCAGCTTGTCGAGACTTGCGAGGTTTCTTTTGATGAGTCCTTGCCTTCTTCAACTCCTTCTTTTGAGCTTTCTGGTGATGGTGAGCTCGGAGAGTCCATCTTCGAGGAAGATGAGGATACTCCAGCTGCTGATGAGGGTGGGCCTTCTGCACCTCCTGCAGAGCCACACCTTCTGAGACTTCGACTGAGGATGAGGGCGGACCTCTGATCACTTCTTCCACTTCGATCGAGCCCCCTCAGTCGAGTCCAGAGGTGCCAGCTGCTGACTCCGGTGAGGTGACTTCAGATCACCAGGGATCCCGAGCTGTTCAGCGTGATCACCCCTCAGAGCTCATCATCGGTGATGTGTCTTCAAGAACTTTGCGTTCGTCTGTTGACTCTTGCTGTGTTTGCTGAATCTGCTTTTGTTGCATCTTTTGAGCCCAGAGACATTTCTCATGCTCTTTCTGACTCGAACTGGATTAATGCCATGCAAGAAGAGCTTGAGAATTTTGTCCGCAATCGGGTTTGGACTCTAGTAGAGCTGCCACCAGGATGCAACCCCATAGGCACCAAGTGGGTGTTCAAGAACAAGCAAGGTGAAGATGGGGTTGTGGTGCGCAACAAAGCTCGACTAGTTGCCCAGGGTTTTTGCCAGAAGGAAGGTATTGATTTTGAAGAAACCTTCGCTCCTGTTGCCCGTCTTGAGTCCATTCGCATTCTTTTAGCTTTTGCCGCTTCGAAGGGTTTTAAGCTTTTCAAATGGACGTCAAGAGTGCTTTTCTGAACGGGTACATAGAGGAGGAGGTCTATGTTAGGCAGCCCCCCGGTTTTGAGAACCCCAAGTTTCCTCGACATGTTTTTAAGCTGCAGAAAGCTTATAGGGTTAAGCAAGCCCCCAGGGCTTGGTATGACCGGTTAAAGCAGTTTTTGTTGGGGAAGGGATTTGTGATGGGTTCTGTGGATAAGACTCTCTTCTTGCTCAGAGATGCTTCAGATTTTTTAGTCGCTCAGATATACGTGGACGATATTATCTTTGGCGGTACTACTAACGATCTTGTGTCCAAGTTTTCTGAGCAGATGCACAGCGAGTTTGAGATGAGCCTCATGGGTGAGCTCAAGTACTTTCTAGGGCTCCAGATCAAGCAGACCAAGGACGGCACCTTCATCCACCAGGGTAAGTATATCGGGACATGTTGAAGAAATTCGACTTTGGTGGAGAGCTGAAGCCTCAGATGACCCCAATGGGTACATCTGGGGGCCTGGACAAGGACGAGAGCGGCGTCAAGGTCAACGAGAGAGAGTTTCGAGGGATGATCGGTTCGCTGCTGTACTTGACGGCGACGAGGCCAGACATACAGTTCGCCGTGGGACTGTGCGCGCGCTTCCAGTCTTCACCACGCGCGTCTCATCGGCAAGCTGTCAAGCGCATCTTCAGGTATCTCACTTATGCGCCTGATCTTGGTCTCTACTATTCAGCATCATCTTCTCTTGATTTATCTGGCTTTTCGGACGCTGACTTTGGTGGGTGCCGGTTGGATCGCAAGTCGACTTCCGGTACTTGCCAGTTTCTTGGTTCTCTCTTGTCTTGGTCTTCTCGAAAGCAATCTGGAGTTGCTCTTTCGACCACAGAGGCTGAGTATGTAGCTGCTGCTAGCTGCTGCTCACATGGTTTGGATGATTTCCACTCTACGAGATTTGGGTTGTTCTTTCCTACCAGAATTCCCTTGTTTTGCGACAGCACTAGTGCTATTAGTGTAGGGAAAAACCCATGTCTTCATTCAAAAACCAAACACATTGATGTGCGCTTTCATTTTTGCGGGATCAATATGAGAAAGGTGTCATTGACCTTGTTCATGTTGATACCCATCATCAGTTGGCTGACATTTTCACCAAACCCCTAGATCAGTCTACTTTGAGCATTTACGAGGGGATTTGGGTGTTGTGTATCTTTCTAGGATATTTTGAGTCAGTTCATTTCTTTCTTCTTTACTCTTTTCTTGATCTTTTTGTGTGTGTTCATATCATACATATCACATATCACTTTTGAGCCTGCTTCGTTATATGATTGAACTGCTTTACTTATTCTAGCCGGTACATGCTTTTGATTACTTGTCGATGATCATGCTTTGTTTCAGTTCATTTGATATGTCTGATATCTGTCATATGCATGGCTTTTATGCTTTCAAACTTGAAAAGATCACCATTGCTGCTGGTAACTAGCATGTGTAGGCGAGGCTTTTGCTATTCTGTTACATAGCCTTGTAGCTAGTTCATCACATAGATGCAGATAGCAACTTGGACATCTTTATGCTTAACATGGAAATATGCTATAAAAATGATAAAAAAAAATCAAAAAATGAATGAAAATTCCATGCCTTTTTATGCTTGAGTTGAAAAGATCCAGTGGGTTTGCTTTGGTCGCATTGCATTGTTCTGGACTGCTTACCATAGCACTTTGGTATGAACTAGGACAGTGTAGTGTATGCCAAGACCAATGTCCTTAAGCTTCCGATGGTCCAGTTTTGGCCTAGGCTTTGACTTGGTCGGTTAGCATAAGGTTTGACATGCAAATAACCCTTGGCACAAATGAAAAAGGAAAATGAAAAAAGCCTGAAAATTAAAAAGACATAACAAGTTTGCTGAAGCATTTTGTTTGGACAATGCTTATCTTGGTAGATATCAGTTAGCTTCTGCATCTCATGTCTTACCTCGCTTGTTAACTGGAAAATGTGGTGATGCCTTTGTTTGCAAAAATTGAAAAATGCGTGCTACTGACTTTCTTTAGATATCATCTGTTGCACTGATCATGTCATGTGTCTTAGACAGTATGTCTTTTGCTATACTTGCTAGATGTTGTAACTGCAGTTAATCATATCTGAGAAGCATGCTTTCTACACTCCACTCGCACCCCAGTTGCATTCATTGCATATTTGAGGGGGAGTTGCATTTCAGGGGGAGTCTGCGTCTTAGAGTGCTTGATGAGTTCACTTGTCAACAAGGGGAGAATTTTTGGTATAGAGTTTAAGGGGGAGTTTTGGCTTTCTCTGGGATTTGTTTCAGGGGGAGTTTTTGTCCCGTTTGTCCTTACTCTTTTGTTATCCTTGTTGATGTTTCTAAGACTACACTCGTTTTTGAACTTTTACTTTTGGTTAACCATAATGACCGTTTCTTGCTTTTGTTCGGCTTTTGGTCATTAGGGTTAAACTTTTACTTTATTTTCTTCTTCTTTGTTTTCTTGTGTTTTGTTTTCGTGTTTCCACGGTTGCTTGCAGGTACTGAAAGCTGAAGAAGAGAAGTGTTGACAATGCACTCATCAAGGGGGAGATTGAGGAGCCATGCTGAATAGCGTGGGCCTCATGGCTCCAGATGTGATGAGTCATTGTCAACGTTAGTCAAAGAGGACTGAAAAGAGAGAGAAGACCTGCTGCGTCTGGGCCGCGTGTGACTCAGGTACACGGGCAGCGAGCGACTGTCGGGCAGAGGGGGCCGCGAAGTCGGGCTGGCCCAATCCGGGTACATGGGCTAGGAGCAGCAGAGGACCACTGGACTGTTGACCGGGATTGACTTAGGTACACGGGCGGCGAGTGATTGCCGGGCTGAGGGAGCCGCGGAATCGGGCCGGCCCAACATCCGGGTACCCGGTGCGAAGACGGTGGACGCTTGTCAGTTTCGGCGCAAAACTGACGACCGTTGATTTCGGATCTGACCGTCCTGAGGCGAAGCCGTAGCTGCTACGAAAGCTCCGCACAGGACAAGTTACCTTTATTTAGGTTTTTTTTACTATTTTGCCTTTAGGCCCACAGTCTGTCAGTCGAGTCTGTAAAAAAACCCTAAGGCATTTCGGTCTTTTTCCATTTTATTTAGCGTCTGTAAAAAACCCTAGGGGTATTTCTGCATTCTCCATTTTATGGGCTGCCTATAAATAGGCCCCAATAGCCTAGGGTTAGGGCACCCTTTTTAAAGAAATCACTTTACCAATTCTGAAATCTTGAGGGTCATTTTTTTTCTTCCTTCTCTCTGTTCATCAAGCGCCGCCAGCTCTTCTGTTTGATTTTTCCCCTTCCTCCTCGGTGCTTCTCTCGAAAACCAGTGGCCGGTTTTATTCGAGGATCCACGGCAGCGGATCGGCTCAAGCCGGGCGCCAATCGTTTTGGCATTGTGCTCGGTCTTCGGCGGAGGGAGGCGTGCGGCTGTTTGCTGCTGAGTGACGGCGTGCACATGCAAGCGGCAGGAAGAAGCTTCGGTCGTCGTGCCAAGCAAGAAGTCTCACGAAGTGTGCAGCCCGGATCTTCTGTGGCACACCGCAACGTGGAAAACAAGCTTTGGCGACAGGAGTTTTCTTGAAATCCAGGTGCACGCAAATCGAGGCAATGTTTTTGCTGTGATATTACTCTGATATTAAACGCCTATTAATTTGAACTCTTGTGTTTGTGCTAAATCTGGCGTTACTGAGAATACTCATGCACATGTTGTACTGTTTTTGCATAGAAAACTTGTTCTATTAGAAGCTGCCGTACTGGTTTGCTATTTGATTAGTACTAATTGCATTTCTCGATTTGCGTGCTAATTAAATATTCACGTATTGCCATGTTTCACGTACGGTTTGTACTATTCAATACTTCCCGTAACATCCTATTGCATGTGATGAAATACTGCTAAGAAGTATTTTATTATAAATGTATTTCATCTGTTGATTTAATCTTTGTGCTGACAGTTGGTTCATCTGCTGTCTTGATTAAATAGATGATATTGAATCTGGTGTTTTAATCTGTGCACTGTTTTTATTTCGGCTGAAACTTCACTATTTATCATCTTCATGTTTGTTGGTCTGATTAAATGTCTATGAGTTAATTAATCTGTTAATCTGCCTTTAAGCACTGTGTTGGTGTCCTTTCGTTTAGGACACCGGTCCTTTTTAGGCTAGATCTTTTTAGGTCTTGTTGATCCGTTTACTTTTCCTTGCTAAGTTTGTCGAGGTGCGTTGGGTATTGGGAACAGGCCATTGATTCGAAAGAATTTTTTAGGCGCCCATTCACCCCCCTCTGGTCGCTACTTTCGGTCCTACAAGACCTGAAGGGACGGAACCTTGCTAGAAGAAGTCATGATCTCTACCTTGGGTTAGAAATGGTTAAGGTATGGAAAAACCCTAACTAAGCTCTGATACCACTTGAATGGGCGCCTCAAAAAATTCTTTCGAATTGATGGCATTCTCCCAACACCCAATGCTCCTTAAGAGATAACCAAAAATTTAGGCCAAAAACACAAATTGAAATAGTGCAATCACTCTCCTGTCAGATATGATGTGATGCGACAGTCTGAGAGATCATTAGCACTAAAATTAATCTAGCCTAAAAATGACCGGTGTCCTACTCGAAAAGACACCACCAAAGTGCTTAAATGAAAATTACAGATCATTTAACTCACAAGCATTTCAATAAGCACATGTATAATTAACAACGATACATAAGCATTTAATCAGACACAATAAATGTTGTAAATAAAAGTGCTTATAGATGATTCGAAATGCACTAAGGAAACAAAGATATACTACTAAACATGCATGTTGCAATCTGAAAATATACTACAAGCAGAATTAAACCAGTTTCAGAATAAATGTATCTGCATGAGGATCGAGAGAGGATGATTACAGTGGTGTTCTGCTCCTTGTGCCAAGACGTCGAACACCTGTAGTACGCTCCAATTTCTAGCACCGAAACAGTGCTTCGTGTCGCTGGAGAGTACTACTGACTAGGCAACTTGAAAAAGATTGATATATCTCCACTACTGTGACTTCCCATGGAAGCTTCCAAGAAACAATCACCAAAAAATCTTCATGCTACCATGGCATAAGAACGGCTTGAGCTAGCCTCGGGATGCGCACAAAATGTAGGTCGTGGATTCCTTTGGTCAGAAAACCATGTGCTCTTGTACAACAAGGTAAAGCATTCGACAGAGAAAAACTATTGTTGCTAAGGAGCCGGCCATCCGAAGGATTAGGGAAACAATGGTGCTAAAATATCTCCGATGGCATAGCGAAGAAAAACGCTTGGATGGCGGCTGAAGGTGGAAGAAGATAACTCAAAAGTGAACTTAGGATTTTTTTCATTTCAAAAGAGTTAAGAAACCATAGGGGGATCGGGGCCCTATTTATAGGTAGCCCAATAAATCAGGAAAAACCTAATATACCCTTAGGGTTTTTTACAGACACTGAAATAAACTGAAAAGACTAAAATACCCTTAGGTTTTTACATACTCGACAAACACAGACTATGGGCCTAAAAGGCAAAATAGTAAAAAACATAACTAAAGGTAACTTTTCCTGATGCGGAGCTTTCATAGAAGCTACGGATTCGCTTCAGGACTATCGGATCCCTTATGAATGGTCTGGATAGATGCATATGTTTTACGCCAAAACTGACAAAGTGTCCACTGTCTTCGCACCAGGTACACAGATTGGGCTAGCCTGATTCCGCGGCTCCCTCAGCCCGGCAATCGCTCGCCGCCCGTTTACCTAGGTCAAACCCGGTCAACAAACCAGTGGATCCCTTGTCGTTCCTGGACCATGTACCCAGATTGGGCTGGCCCGACTCCGCGGCCCCTCTGCCCGGTAGTCGCTCACGGCCCATGTACCTGAGTCACACATAGCCCAACAACCGACAGGTCTCGTCTCATCTTCATCTCCTCTTTGACTTCCGTTGACAATCACTCATCACTTCTGGAGCCATAAGGCCCATGATCTCCAACATGGCTCCTTAGAAGCCCAAGCCGGTTGAGACGAACAACCTGACTCCCGTCTTGAGCGACGACGATGGTGACATGCTCGATGATGACTACACGCCCATCTCCGAGGGACCCACACCCCAGGCGATGGACATCAACATCGTCATGCTTCCCACCGAGTTTGCACTATCACAAGATGAGGCCGAGGTTTCTCAGTTGAACCTCGGCCCGCGAGATGCTGTTTTTGAAAAACCCGAGGATACGACTCGTCACCTAAAACCCCTCTACGTCAAGGGGCATATTGATGGGAAGCCGATCTCCAGGATGCTTGTCGACGGTGGCACCACTGTCAATCTAATGTTGTATTCTTTTTGAAGAAGCTTAGCAGGAATGATGAGGATTTGAAGAAAACAACATAATGCTCAACGACTTCAATGACGAAAGCTCCAAAGCAAATAGCATACTCTCCCTAGAGTTGATAGTGGGTAACAAGACGTTGCCTACAACATTTTTCATCGTTGACGTGCAAGGTAACTACAGTGTGCTACTTCGGCATGATTGGATTCGCGCGAATTGTTGTATCCCTTCTACTTTACACCAATGCCTAATACAATGGGATGGCGATGATGTGGAGGTCATGCCAGTGGATACTTTGGCCCAAGTGGCATTTGCCGATGTGTCCATCGATGTCGTCCATGACAAAGTAGAGTGTCTATCAGGTAGAGACCCCTCGGATTATGACTTAGTTAGCTTATCCGGGTGACGTTTTGTACCCGTGTATGTAAATCCGGCTAGTGCAACACGACTATTTCTAAATTAGTAGTCATGTCTAGTAAAAGTAATCTTGATTGGCTGAAGTCTCGCGTAGAGCAATATCAGACTTCTAAATACGGCGTCGCCGAAGCCATTGAAGACTTTAGCGAAGTAGAAAATTTAGGGCAAGGTTTTGCATCGGTCGATCCTTTAGAAGAGGTTGATATAGGCGATGGTAACATTCCAAGGCCGACATTTGTAAACTAGAATTTACAGACTGATGAAAAGGTCAAAGTAATAAAATTGCTTCGGTCTTACGTTGATTGTTTTGCATGGGAGTACAGTGAGATGCCCGAATTAAGCCACGAGCTCTTGGAGCATCGACTACCTATTAAACCTGGGTTTAGGCCTTATAAAAACCCCCCTCGTCGCTTTAATTCAGCCGTATATGATCGAGTTAATGAGGAGGTAGAATGATTACTCAAGGCTGAATTTATTAGGCCATGCAGGTATGCTGAATGGGTTGCTAACATTGTGCCTATAGAGAAAAAGGGGAGTGTTGGGGGAAAAATACTTCATCCTCAGGGTCTCTACAGCAATAAGACAAAGCCAATCTACTAAACCGAAGTTCTAGTATTAACTCCGGTTTAGTACATGATCAAGCTCGAAGAATCCATGCAGACTTTTGTTCAGAGTATGACTTCGAAGGTTGATTCTTCAGAGAGCTTATCTGCAGCGAGGATGGAAGACTTATCTTCTTTCCGATTAGATTAGTCTTTTACCATTTTAACCCTATTAGGGGTACCGAATAGTTTCCACTATGTCGGTTGTAAGTGAGGGGTAAAGAGGTCTTTTCCTTAAGATTTTTACCTATAAATACACCCTTCTCACCCTGAAATAAGGATCAAATACTCAGTTATTCAATACACAACTTCTAACTTCTTCGAGCTATTATCCAATTCCGAGGCTTGAAATAGTTCACTTCACAAACACTTCGTTTGTTAGTTCTTAATATCCGAAAACCTGTTAGCGTAATCTTTACGCCAACAGTTGGCGCCGTCCGTGGGGAACCTAGTCCAAAAAACTTTGTTCTCTACCAATTTCTTAGAACCATGCCTCCTAAGCGAAGCTTAGGTGGTAGTTCGACTCAGAGGTCCCCTCGGACCTCTAGAGCAAGAACTTCGAATACAGTCGAGGTCGGAGGACCTTCAGTAGTTCTTCCACCTCAGACCCCGAAGGGAATTCCCTTCCTCGAGCATACGGAGTTCCTCCTCCAACTCCATCTATGCTTTGGCCAGACGAAGTCCCTCCTCCAACTCCGACTATGCTTCGAACCGACATGTACAGTTCTCAAGACCCAGAAGATCCTTCCGCAAGAAATGAAGACAGTCTAAGCGACATGGTGACCCAAATGGCCAGTCTCCAAGCTGAAGTGGCAAGGTGGAGGCAAGAAGCCGTAGATAGGCTTCGTTCTCAGGCCACCCCGGTCATTCCCGAAGTGCCTCAAGATGACGAATCTCTTCTTTATCCCAAAGCCCCAGAGAACGCTTCCTTCGATAGCGAGTCTCCACTGCATCCTGAGTTACAGAAAGTGCGCTTTGACCCTATGTTTAAAACTTCGAAGCTCTGTAACTACTCCGAATAAGAGGACCCGGGGGAGTTCTCCCGTTCGTATGCTTTGGCAATTGAGGCCAGCAGAGGAGTTAGAGACACCATGGCCAAGTGTTTCCCCCTTTCTCTCGAAGGGGTGGCTTTGCGTTGGTTCTGATCCTTGAAGCCGGGATCAAATAGAACCTAGGAGCTGTTAAGGAGGAAGTTTATAAGTAACTTCCAAGGTACCTTCGTACCCCGAATGTCTACGGGAAGTCTTTTCCAGGTGAAGCAGCTGCTTGGGGAAACTTTGAGACAATTTTTCAAGCGCTTCGCTCATACGAAGTAGCAAATACGGGGGTTGTCTACGTCGTCCGTGGTTGATGCAGCCCGAGAGGGAGTTACCATGCGGGCCTCCTTAATAACTTCATCGGAAACAAATATCCTCTGTAGCACATCTGATGGCCTATTTTGAAGAATATGCTAGGTCGGAAGAAGGATGGCTCCGAAGAACAGCTTCAACTCCATCAATCCTGCAAGAAGTCAAGCTCGAAGTGAAAACTTCAACACCTTCACAGGGGCCTAGCATCGATGTCCAGCATGACAGGCGTCGGGGGCAAAAGCATCCCCCCTCCGAAGTCCTGAATATTGCTCCTCCGCAGAAATTTTCCCCTAGAAATCCACAAGCTTCGGGAAGCAAAACCAGCGGCTAGAGGCCGCCAGGGAAGCCGGCTGGCAAAGCCCAGGCCTTCTTCTGCTGCGTTGATGGTAAAATCAGAGTCACGCTACTGATGCGTGTAAGTCTATACTCGCTTTAAGAGGAGAGTACCTTGAAAGGACCTCTAGTCGAGGCACTACTGACCGAGTCCCTTCCGAGGCACGTTCGGAGCCTGTGCAGACTGTGCCACGTGTAGACAACTTTGACCCCACAAGACACCTTCGGTGGTCAATATTATGCCACCCCCAAAGCAAGAAGATGGCCAAGATCGGGGCAAAAGAGTAGTCCTCCCCATTTTCGGAGGAGGGACCCTCACCAATATGTCAAAGAGACAGCGAAGAGAATATGTCAAGGAAGTAGGCCATATTGGAACTTGTTTGTCTGCAGCTACCATGCCCGAGTGGTCCCATGTGCTGATATCTTTCTCTACAGATGATGCAGCTGGCATAAAGTTTCCACATGCAGATACCCTTTTTATTACTGCTGATATAGTGGGGACTGAAGTCTAGAGAGTGCTAATTGACGGAGGGAGTTCAGCGAACATCATCTTCGTTCAAGCCTTCGATCAGCTCTGTATCTCCAGGAAAAATCTCCTCCCGCAGCTCGTCCCCTGCAAGGCTTCGCAGGACCTCCTCCTGATGCCCTCGGCCAGATAGGTCTGGAGGTTGCTTTCGGAGAGGGGCTCCTAGCAAGGATGGAGGAAGTAATCTTCGATGTTGTAGATGCCCCTTATGCATATAATGTTATCTTCGGAAGGGGCATGTTAAATCAGTTTGGAGCCGTGGCGCATCATAACTATTTATGTATGAAGATGCCCACGCAAGCGGGAGTACTCACTGTCTTCGGAGATCAAGCCACTACGCGGAGAGCACAATATGGTCATGGCCCCCCTCTCGACCCGAGACAGATGAACAATGTACAAGGCAATCCGGAGGATATCTCTGCTCCAAGTGACCTTCGAAGAAGTCCTTCCCAAGACCCAGCCCCGACGGAGAAATTATAACGAATGTTATTGTAAAGACGGCAAAGACTATTCTTTTCAGTTCGGCAAAGATTTGCCTCCAGAAATAGCTACTTCGTTAGAAAAGGTAGTTGAAGAAAAATTGGATGTCTTTTCTTGGTCTGATGAAGATATTCCGAGAGTCAGTCGAGATATTATTGAGCATAGCTTGCTTGTGAACCCGAGGGTTCGACCTATTCGACAAGGACTTCGGAAGTTATCCGTAGAGAGGGCCATCCTTACTAAAGCAGAAGTGGAAAAATTGCTGAAGGCTGGGATCATCAGAGAAGTAGCTCATACGGAGTGGTTAGCTAACCTAGTCTTCATCAGAAAGAAATCCTCCGGGAAGTGGTGCATGTGTATTGATTTTACATCTCTGAATAAAGCATGCCCATGTGACCCCTATCCCATGCCCCGAATTGATCAATTAGTTGATTCCACTGCTGGTTTGGAGTTATTAAGCTTCCTCGATGGGTATTCTGGCTATCATCAAATCTGGTTAAAGCGTGAATATGAAATTAAAACAAGCTTTGTAACTCCTTCGGGAGTCTTCTGCTATGTAAGAATGCCTTTTGGCTTAAGAAATGTCGGGGCAACTTTTTCGAGGTTAATTGCTAAAGCTCTAGGTCATCAAATAGGCACAATGTAGAAGCCTATATGGATGATATTGTAATAACGAGTGCTTTAAAGAACCAAGATAGCCTAGACTTAGCAGAAACGTTCGATAGCCTTCGAGCAAGTGGAGTCCGTCTCAACCCCAAAAAATGTATCTTCGGGGCTTAGGCTAGAAAGTTGCTAGGGTATCTAGTTTTGAGTAGAGGGATTGAAGCTAGCCCTACTCAAATAACTGCATTGCAAAGGATGGCTCCACCGGAAAATTTAAAGCACGTGCAAAATCTAACTGGTCGTCTAGCAGCACTTAGTAGATTTCTAGCAAGGTCTGCGGAATGAAGTCTGCCTATTTTCAAAGCATTGAAAGGGTCCGAAGATTTTGCATGGAGACCGAAGTGTCAAAAGAGTTTTGATGATATTAAAAATTATCTCAGCAACCTCGCTACACTCACTGTGCCCGTCGCAGATGAAACCCTACTCCTCTACCTTGCAGCTACTGACTCCGCTGTTAGTGTAGTCCTTGTCAGAGAAGTTGATTTCAATGGGAAGTTGGTGCAGAATCCAGTCTATTTTGTATCCGAAGCATTATCAAGAGAAAAAACAAGATATTTTGAGCTTGAGAAGTTCACTTATGCTCTGATAATGGCTTCGATGAAATTGTGACATTATTTTCTAGCACATAATGTGATTGTACCAACTTTTATCCCTTAGGAGATATGCTCCGAAGCAAAAATTCTACGGGAAGAATTGGCAAATGGACTGTTGAGCTAGCACCCTTTGGCATCTCTTTCGTAGCAAGGACAACAATCAAGTCGCAAGTGGTGGTATATTTTGTAGCAGAGTGGACTCCATCTGCAATATGGGCTCCAGAGAAATCAAATGAAGGAATTTGGACCATATACTCCGACGGAGCTTTTCAAGCGTCTAGAGCAGGTATCGGAGCAGTAATAATTTCGCCTTCAGGACAAAGAGCAATGTAATCCTCAAGGCTCAACTTTAAGTCCCCCAATAATATAGCGGAGTACGAAGGAATTTTGTTAGGACTTCGAAAGGCGCATCCTCTGGGTGCTACAAGAGTTGTTATTAAAACAGATTCTCAAATTGTTGCAGGGCACGTCGATAAAAGTTTTCATGTCCGTCACCCACAGCTTGCAAAATATTTGGAAGAGATCCGTAAGATCGAAGCAGCATTCAAAGGGATTTCCATTCAAACTATACCAAGAGCTGAAAATATGCAAGCTGATAACTTAGCAAAAGCTGCAGCCGGAGCTATGGACATTCCATAAGGAGCCTTTTACGAAGAGCTTACTTCGCCTTCGGTGCCACAAATCCCTTCTGTGGAGGTTCTTTGCATTCCAAGCACTGATTGGCGGAGCTCAATTATAGAATTGTTGCAAGGTGAAGCAAATTTGCCTAAAGGGCCATAGCTTTCGAGGTTGAAATTACGAGTTCGAAATTATCATGTAATCAACGGTATTATCGACAAGGCCGGAGTATGTTCCCCTCTGCTCCGATGTATATATCAAGCCGAAGGACAAGAGATGCTCCGAGAAATTCATGAAGGCCTTTGTGGTAGCCATCTGGCCCCTCGGGCTTTGGTAGGAAAAACACTTCGCCAGGGGCTTTATTGGCCTACAATAGTAGCTGATGCGGAGAGCTTAGTCCACACATGCCAAGGTTGTCAGTGGATGGGAAGATAAAGTCATCATCCGCCAACGACTCTTCAAGTTATTGCTCCAGTTTGGCCCATGGCCAGATGGGGCATGGATCTCATTGGCCCCTTCCCAGTAGAAAAAGGAAATTTGAAGTTCATAGTGGTTGCAATTGAGTATTTTTCCAAGTGGGTTGAAGGAGAACCCCTCATAGCTATCACTTCGAATAATGTACAAAAGTTCTTCTAGAAGAATATTATATGCATATTCGGAGTGCCTCGACAGCTCACAGACGACAACGGTACACAGTTTGATGCAGAGCCCTTGAGGAAGTTTTGCGAAGATCTTGGCATACAAATATGCTTTGTTGCTCTCCGCCATCCTCAGTCTAACGGAGCTGTTGAAAGGGATAATGGTAATATTCTATCAGGACTGAATCGAAGAATAGTAGGGTTAGCAAAGGGGATGTGGACCAAAGAGCTCCAGAAAATTTTATGGTCCATTTGGACCACTCAAACGAGGTCCACATGTTTTACTCCTTTCAGATTATTATTCGGAGATGAAGCTATGACACCAACGGAGCTTAAAGGAGAATATCTTCGCAACACCGAACCTGAAATAGAAGGAGAAAGACAAGTTTTGCTTGATTTAACAGAAGAAACAAGGCTTCGAGCTGTGGCTAATTTGTCGAAATATCAACAGCAAACGAGACTTGGTATGACCCGAAGGTTAAGCTTAATGAACATAAACTAGGTCATCTAGTTTTGCGAAGCATTATAACACCAGGGAAATTGGGAAATAAGTGGGAAGGTCCATACATTATTCTATGTTCAGGACGTCCTGGTTCTTTTAAGGTAGCTAATTTAGAAGGCGAAGAGTTAAAGCATGCCTGGCATGCAGAGCACCTAAAGTGATATTTCGCATAGGGGCTCCTTGTAATCATTTGTAAACATCTTCTGAATTAATAAAGTTCATGGTTCAGATAATGCCTACCTCTCAAACACTTCATACTTCTAGTGGATGCACCGGGGGAATGAATTTGGCTGTGAGGGAAGTGTCATTCATTTGAACCAATTTTGTGGACTTCGAACCACTGGTTCGATGCTTCCGACGAGGTGGGAAAGTAACAGAAAAACGGATTCCAAGCCACCGGCTTGAAAGCATTCGTAAAAAGAGTCCAAGGAGACCAAATGATATGGATTCAAAGCTCCGGCTTGAAAGCATCCGTAAAAAGAGTCCAAGGAGACCACTATGCGAATTTCGAACCACTGGTTTGATAGCATTCGCAAAAAGAGCCGAAGGAGGCCAAACAAAGCAGACTTTGAGCTAATAGCTTAGAACGTCTGTAAAAAGAGTCCAAAGTGACCAATTGTTTTGGATACTAAGGTATCCGAAAAAAGAGTCCGAAGTGACTACATTCAAACAAAAGGTACTAAGTTACCAGTTTTTAGACTCCAAGTAGTCGAAGACATTTTTTGAGACTTTCATCAATCTTTAAGTTGTTAAGGGGCTCTGAGCCTCCAAAATTGTACTCCTAGCCAAAGTTATTTTCATTGCGCGTAACCACCTTCGACGAATTTCGAAGTGGCTTACACCCAAAGAGGGGCTGGGAAATAGGGAGACAATTTTGAAACATTAATCTTTATCATTCGAATAGATTACATTACATCATGAAAAGTTTGTCTATACCAAGAAGAAAACGAAGACCCCATTCGATCCCTAGAACTACTGCAAAAGCCAGAACGACTAGTTCTGGATCCGGGAGTTTTAATAACTTTACGTTTAACTCTTCTCCCTCCTTTCGAAGCTCGGAAATCTTTTTGTTCCTGCTGGAGTTCAGCCCAAGTTCAAAGTCACTCGGGGCTTCTTTCCCAGCTTTGAAGTTGTTCAGGTTTTTTCTTTGATAGACGAGTTGTCTTCGTCAAGGAATATTTTGGCCGAAGACAAGGTGAAGATCGAGAAGGTAGCTGCAGAGACCATGGACAACCTTCGGGGTGTCTTGGAATACTTCGGTACTTCTTGGACATTATCTTCGACTGGCAACGTCCCCCTGCTGCGAAGGTTGAAGATGATCCAAGCAGCAGCGAAGATGATGAAGACAATGGGTATTCGGTATGGAGAAATCTCCGGCCAAGTATATACTCTCGGAGTACTTCGCTACTACGAGGATCTAGGGCTATCAGTAGCACCAGACTCAGGGGCGGCTCCCATTACCTTCGACGACAATCGGCTCTTAAACCCCTCCGAGGATGTAGCTGCAGCTTGGCAAGCCTTCCAAGCATCTTGGAGAGCCGAAGGTCGATCAACGATCAAGGCTTGGATTGATGAAGGACTTCTCCAGAAACAAGCACGGTCGCAAGCTTCGAGCAGCAAGCCCCCACCAGACCCGAAGGTCTAGTTTTGCTTAGGGCTCCGAATATGTAAAAATTTATGCTTTCATCTTTTATGAATGAAAAGACTTATTTGGAAATGTTTTTAGGCTTTCCGACTTTCTTCTCTTCTTCAGACCATTCAACGTCTTCAGAAGATGAAGTTTCCAAGTTAACTTATTTTTCCTCTTCCTTAATGGAAGATAATATATCTTTGCATATTTCGGGCGCAATTACACCGGAGCTTTCTCGAGGAATTGAAAATCGAGGGCGTTTATGAGGTCTTAAAGTTTTGAAGGTAGCCCATAGCAGGCGAAGTTCTTTGTTAACCTCTAGCACTTAGAGATCATCCATAAAAAGTCGGAAAGCCTAAAAACATTTCCAAATAAGTCTTTTCATTCATAAAAGATGAAAGCATAAATTTTTACATATTCAGAGCCCTAAGCAAAACTAGACCTTCGGGTCTGGTGGGGGCTGGCTGCTCGAGGCTTGCGACCGCGCTTGTTTCTGGCGAAGTCCTTCATCAATCCAAGCCTTGATCGCTGATCGACCTTCGGCTCTCCAAGATGCTTCGAAGGCTTGCCAAGCTGTGGCTACGTCCTCGGAGGGGTTTAAGAGCTGGTTGTCATTGAAGTTAATGGGAGCCACCCCCGAGTCTGGTGCTACTGATAGCCATAGATCCTCATAGTAGCGAAGTACTCCGAGAGCAGATACTTTGCCGGAGATTTCTCTATACCGAATACCCACTGTCTTCATCATCTTCACTGCTGCTTGGATCAACATCAACCTTCGCAGCAGCGGGATGTCGCCAATCGAAGGTAATGTCCAAGAAGTACCGAAGTATTCCAAGACACCCCGAAGGTTGTCCATGGTCTCTGCAGCTACCTTCTTGGACTTCACCTTGTCTTCGGCCAAAATATTCCATGACGAAGACAACTCGTCTATCAAAGAAGATAGCTTGGCTCCCTCTGTAACCAGGGAGTTCTCCTGGCCGAGCAAGTTGTTGGCCTCTTCCATTGACTTCGCATGTTCCTCCGGGAGCTTGACCAGCTCGGCCCCCATGGTCGCTTGCTCCATTCGCATTCCTTCTACTTTAGCCCGAAGCACGATTTGTTCGGCTTCGAGCTTCCAATTAGCAACATCTAGACCAAGTCTAGCGTTCCTTTCCACTGCTACAATCTCGTCCAAGCTGGAAGTTCAAGTTTCGGAGCTGTCAAGACTCCCTTGGAGGGCAGTTATTTTCTCCTTAAGATGATTACATTCCCGCTCGTTAGAAACAGCTGCAGCTCAAGCCAAGACTATTTGCTACGAAGGAAAAAGCAATGTGAGTAAACTATTTACAAGTTGAAACTAACTTTGTTATTGCAGATACTTCATAACTGGTATGCTGCACGCTCCAAGGCTGCATCTAACTCTGACCCCTCAACTTCCCCGAGTATAGCCACCAAGTCAGTCTCCCCGACTTCGCGATTAGCTCGAGCCAAAGGCTCTAGCAGAGTCCGAAGCCCGGTCCTTCGCTCCAAGAAAGGAGCTAGAAGGGGAAGCATTGACAAGGCTCTTTGATCGTCGTCATTGGGTGAAGGGCCAGAGCGCAGCACCACATCCATAGAGACCTCGGTGGATTGGCCCCCTTCTGCGGACTGGCCTCTGTTTGTAGATTCCAACGGAGTCAATCCAGAATTCGGAGCAGCAAAAGGATCCACCTTCCCTTTACCTTTTCCGGGCCCCATTTTTATAACCTCCTCTGGAATTGACTTCGGAGTTGTCGAGGCTTCAGGTGCAGTCTTTGCGGCAGGGGTCATCTCCATGGGGGTTTACCCTGCAAAATCAAAGGTATTATATATTGCATAAATTTTGTAGGACACGAAGATAAAGGTACTCTACTGAGGCTTACCTTTGACATCTTGTCGATGGACGAGTATGGGACTACTCGAAGGCTCGAACGCCACTTCGAAGTCTTCCTCAGAGTCAGAGTTGGGAACCGAAGGATTAGCTGTTGGAACCTCTCCCGGAATAGCAGTCATCACTTCGTCCGAAATTGAAGCTTGATCAGCTGCTACCTCGACTCTGCCTTCAGCGGCAGGGGCTTCTTGGCTTGGCAGGACGTTCAAAGTCCCTGCCTGTTCAAGGTTGTCTTCCACAGCCGGCATGGCCGCTGCGTCACCTGTAGCCGGGACTTCGACGTCTGCCTGTGCCTCTTCATCTCAGGTAACAAGATCTATAAAGACCCTTTGCATTTCTCTTTCTCCTTCATCCTCAGATGAATCTGAAGACTAAGTAGCGGACTTGGAAGGGGCCAAGTTCTTGGGTTTACGTGCCAATTTCTTCACTGGAGTCTTGGCTAGTGTCGAGGTCCCAGCCTCAGGTTTCCTCTTCTTTGGACCGGCCTCGGAAGTAATCCAGTCTAGAAGAGAAGGAGTGACGACTCGGAGTACACTCCATACCTGGTTGAATTGCTCCCAACTCCCTACCAGTTTCACCCTCCATTCTTTTTCAACGGGGTTTTCGAAGTTACCTGCAGATCTCGAACTCGGAGAATTTTTTCAGAGTCCACCCTCCGGATCCTCTTCAAAGCTAACAGGCCTGTTGGCCATCAGAGGCAGAATCTGGAGCCCGATGAACTCCTCCGCTAAGTCCCGCATGCTCATGCGGCGGCTTATCCTTTGTAGCAGATTAAGATGAGCTTCGAGCTACCCGGGGTCTGGATGAACTTCGGCTTCGCTTCGAAAGTGTATATCTTGCAGAGGCCCGGCCAAACTACTATCTACTTCCACTTCGGTGTAGAACCACCGAAGAATCCAATGCGGATATTTCTACTCTCCCTTTGTAGCCTTCAACTCATAGCGGCCACTCGAAGATAGCGAGGCGCGCTATCGCATTCGGAGAAAGTTGAGGAAGAGTGACGTGGAAAAGCTCCAGTACCTCTGATAAGAAGTTCACCGTCGAAATCCCTAACCCTGCCTCGAAAAAAGATTCGAAAACAACTACTTCTCCAGGACGAGGTGAAGGGATGGCCTCCTTCCCGGGCTCGCGGATCCTAACTCCCGGGCTAATCTTCCTTGCAACTACTGCTGCAATCATCTTCCTCTTACAGGTTGATGGCCCCAGCATATAGGATTGGTCTGAGTACTTGGAGGAAGCCGGGAGAAGGTCATGGGGGTCGGCTTGTGGGGGATTCCCCGTAGGTGCTGCCGCTGCTGCCACCGCTACTGCCGCCGCCATGGCTTGCTGCCTCACCAAGGTCGAGGCTGTCACGGGAGCCTTGAAACTTGTCTTCGCCATCGTACGAAACAAGGAGTTTGGACTAAAGCTCTAGAGACTAAATGGGAGATTGCACGAAAATAGCGAGAAAAGTATTTCAGATGCCTTTCACTCCTGTATTTATAGCCTGAACTTACAATTTTTTACCATTCATACTTGGCGTTCCGTCTTCTCGACCATTACTATTTATGAAATTAAAGCAACGTTATAGATTCTTCTAAAAGGAAAAAGATAACGACTATTTTTCTGAGTCTAACGGTCTTTTCGACTTCGCAGAAATTGATTTCGGAGTTGTTCGAATGAGACCTTCGCTTGGAAATTGATTCGAAGTTCTAAATTTTTGAATATTTCGAAGGTTGATAAAATTTATTAACCCCTACGCATGATTATTTTTCTTGCGTATACCGCTCTCCTAACTTTACAGATCACTCGGAGAAGCGTATTCAAGGGGCTACTGTTGGGGGAAAAATACTTCATCCTCAGGGTCTCTACAGCAATAAGACAAATCCAATCTACTAAACCGATGTTCTAGTATTAACTCCAGTTTAGAACATGATCAAGCTCGAAGAATCAATGCAGACTTCTGTTCAGAGTATGACTTCGAAGGTTGAATCTTCAGAGAGCTTATCTGCCAGCGAGGATGGAACACTTATCTTCTTTCCGATTAGATTAGTCTTTTACCATTTTAACCCTATTAGGGGTACTAAATAGTTTCCACTATGTCAGTTGTAATTGAGGGGTAAAGAGGTCTTTTCCTTCAGATTTTTACCTATAAATACCCCCTTCTCTCCCTGGAATAAGGATCGAATACTCAGTTATTCAATACACAACATCGAACTGCTTCGAGCTATTATCCAATTTGGAGGCTTGAAATAGTTCACTTCACAAACACTTCGTTTGTTAGTTCTTAATCTCTTAAAACCTGTTAGTGTAATCTTTTACGCCAACAGGGAGCAGCAAAATACGAGTTTGTATTGATTTCAGAGATCTGAACAAGGCCACTCCAAAGGATGAATATCCCATGCCGATAGCTGACATGTTGATCAACGACGCTTGAGGACACAAGGTACTAAGTTTTCTTGATGGCAACACTAGTTATAATAAAATTTACATGGCCGAAGAGGACGTCTATAAGACAGACTTTCGATGCCCTTGTTTTGTCAGCTTGTTTGAGTGGGTCATTATGACTTTTGGTCTAAAGAATGCTGGTGCTGCATATCAACGTGCTATGAATTTGATCTTTCACGACTTGCTAGTAGTTATGCTAGAAGTCTACATAGATGATGTTATAGTTAAATCGGATTCTATGGGAAACCGTTTAGCTGATTTAAGAGTCGCCTTTGATAGAATGCGTCAGTATGGCTTAAAAATGAACTCGCTCAAATGTGCTTTTGGCGTGTCGGCAGGCAAGTTCTTAGGATTCATGATTTATTAAAGAGGTATTGAGATTGATCCTAAGTAGCTTGAAAAGATTAGAAACTATGAAGCACCGACATGCAAAAGAGATGTGCAAAAGTTGCTAGGCAAGATGAATTATTTGCGTTGCTTCATATCTAATTTGTCTGGCAAGATCGATGCTTTTGGTCCATATACTCCAGCTAAATAATGAAGCCGAGTTCACCTGGGGGGCAAGTCAGCAAAGCGCCTTTGAAAAGATTAAAGAGTGCTTGTCGTCACCGCCCGTGGTAAGAGCACCAAAAGCCGGAATTTTGTTTCGGCTGTATATTGCTGCACAAGATAGTGTGATAGGAGCCGTGCTAACTCAGGAGGTGGAAGGGAGAGAGTACATCATCACATTATTAAGCTGCCACCTGTTGGATGCCGAGACAAGGTACATGTTTGTAGACGTTTGTGTTTATCACTCTATTACGCATGTACCAAATTACGTCACTATCTTCTCCCTAGTATATGTATTGTTGCTTGTCAAACCGATGTTGTGAAATACATGTTGCGAAAGCCGATTCTAAGTCGGAGAATCGAGAATTGGGCTTATGCTATAATTGAATATGATTTGGCTTATGAACCTTTTAGAGCTATGAAAGGCCAAGTCGTCGCTAATTTTATAGTTGATCACCACATAAATGTCGATTGGGGTAACAACATTGCTCTAATTGAAGTAGTGCCATGGAAACTTTATTTTGATGGTTTGGCTTGCAAAAATGACCAAGGTATTGGAGTAGTTCTCATATCGCCTAATGGCATACGCTTTGAAACCTCGGCCCGTTTAGAATTTCCTTCTACTAATAATCAAGCCGAGTACGAAGCTCTATTACTAGGACTTGAATTGATAGATTCCATGGGTGTCAAACATGTTCATGCGTATGGTGATTCTCTATTAGTAGTGCAACAAGTAGCTAAAATTGCTCAATGTTTTAATGTCTTGCTAAATAGCTACTTGGATAATTGTTTGCACACAATTACTACCTTTGATGATTTCAAAATTTCCCACGTCTCCAGAGAAGCCAATTCAATGGCAACCGATTTGGCTCAGCAAGCATCTCGCTACCAAGTCAGGAGTGGAAAATTTTCTGTCCAGGAGAAGCCAATGTTTAAACTCCCTGCCGAACCCAAAGGCTTTGGGCGGACGCGAGGTCCGTCGGACCCTCCGAGCCGGACCCCTTCATCCACCGAAGGGTGCTGTGTACTGGAGCCCTTCATCCGACAAAGAACTCCGCACACTGGACCCTTCACACTGAAGCCCTCCTAGCTCCAGATGTCTTTGCATGCTGAACCCCACCATCGAACGGACTCGGTCCGACCGGCTCCGCATGGCCTATCCAGTCAGCCTTCGGTATAGACAAAAAAGACCCGGGGGCACCTCAAAGTTGATAATTTAGATGATGTTGGCGCAACAGATTACGCACCCACGTTCACATGGTTGTAAGAATGGACAAACTGTTGTTTGCCCTTTTGCTCCGGGTAGCAACTAGGATGAAAATAAACTGACAAACATGTGTAGATACATGTAGGGACAAAACTTGTGATGAATATGATTGACCTCATAACAGTCACCTCCACTAGTACTGAAATGGAATTTAGCCGGAACCTACAGCCACAGTAAAGTTTAGGCCATGGACTATGGTTAATTTTTCTCTCTTTTTAGGAAGGAACTATGGACGGCATTTTTGCTAGCGTGAACATTTTATTAATCAAAATTGAAACACGATGCAACATGCAGACCCTCGATGTTGTGCAGCACAAAAATGTGCGGTGAATCAAAGCCAAGGGAGGACCAGAAGCTGTTAGCTTTTGGTGCATTGGAGCAGCTGGTGGTCCAAGTCATTAATTCCGCGATACACATGGAACCTAATGAGTTACATGGATCAATAATTGGATTCCACTTTGAAGAGTTACAAGTCAATGTGCATCGAATTGACAACAAGAAAAACATGTGCATGTGAAGATGTGCTCTAGGGTTCATAAAGATACAATAACTAGATTGGTTATCGTGGTTTTTACTTGTGCCGCCAGCATTCGATAACTGATTACTGTTCTATTTTTGGTAAACCAAATTGGTAATGGTAGAAACTGAACATGTTATCACGGTAACTAGTATGAAAACTGTTGGCACAACAGATTACGCTAACAGGTTCTATAAGACCAAGAACTGACAAACGAAGTGTTTGTGAATGCAGACTATCCTAAGCCTCTGAAAAGGATAATAGCTCAGAATAGTTCGAAGTGTGTATTTGTTGGCGTAAAAGATTACGCTAACATGTTTCTGAAGATTATAAACTAACAAACGAAGTGTTTTCGAAGTAAACTATTCCAAGCCTCCGAAAGGATAATAGCTTAAAATAGTTCGAAAGTGTGTATTGAATAACTTATATTCGGTCCTCATTACAGGGTAAAACGGGCGGTATTTATAGGCCCAAATATTAAGGAAAAGACCCTTTTACCCCTCTATTACAACCGACATAGTGGAAACTATTCGGTACCCTTAATAGGGCTAAAATGGTAAAAGACTAATCTAATGAGAAAGAAGATAAGTCTTCCATCTTAGCTGGCAAAGAAGCTCTCAGAAGAGTCCAAGTTCAAACATATACTCTGAACGAGAGTCCGTCTTCATACTTCGAACTTGATTCAATGCATCCTCGGAGATACATGCTGGAAACCTTTGATTCAATCGCCTGCCTTTGTCCTGTTACTGCAATAACCCTGAGGATGGAATATTTTCCCCCAACAGTAGCCCCTCGAATACGCTTCTCCGCTAAATCTGTAATGTTAGGAGAGCAGTATACGCAAGACAAATAATCATGCGTAGGGGTTAGCAGATTTAATTCACCTCCGAAATGCTTGGAGATGTAAAACTTCAAATCAACTGCTAAGAAAGTTACATTCGAACTATCTTAGAAGTTACTTGAGAAGCCCGAAAGCTTTTTCAGGCTTAGAAGAAATAGTCGTTGGCTTTTTCCTTCTAACGGAAGTTACGCGATGCGTTCACTCCGCAACAAAGTAACGGTCAAGAATGCGAAACGGCAGATGCAAACGGTAAAAATCGTGGTCTGGGCTATAAATAGAGGGCGCAGACCCTTCTCGAGTACCTTTCCACCGCTTTCATGCAAACAAGCCATCAGACAAGCCCTAGCCTCTGTTTTTCCCCACAAGCAACCTGTGCGATCCCATGGCAAAAACCAGTTTCAAGGTTCCTGGAGCGGCTTCAGCCTTGGCTCGGCAGTAGGCTATAGCAGTAGCGGCGGCTGCGACATCGGCGACGGAAACTCCGACACCAGCAGTGGCAGCAATGGCGGCGCCAGGGAGAAATCCCCAACGCGACGATCCTCATGATCTCTTCCCAGCGTCGACGAAGTACACGGATCAGTCCTATCAGTTGGGGCCCTCAACCTGCAAGAGGGAATCGCTTGCGGCCGCAATAGAAGGCAAAATCAGTTCTGGGATCATGATTCGCAAACCTGGGAAAGAAGTTATTCCTTCGCCAAGGCCCGGAGAAGTGGTTGTCTTCGAAGCCTTCTTCGAAGCTGGATTAGGGCTTCCATCTGTTTACTTCCTGGCCGAGGTACTGGATTTATTCCACGTTACTCTCCCCCAGCTCTCTCCGAACGTGATAGCACGCCTTTCTATCTTCGAGTCGGCGTTGCGAGCCGAAGGATGTGAAGGCAGAGCGGAAATCTTCGCAGCTTTACATCGAGCTTCGTGCCAGCCCAAGACCTTCGTAGGCCCTAGAGGTGAGAAGATAGTGGTGGCCTTCGGAAGTATTAACTTCCGACTTCGAGACGAATATGCCCTTTGGTTTCCAGCCAAAGCCATCAACGCCAGATGGTATACGGATTGGATCATTCGCTGGTTTTACGCCGAAGTTGGGGCAGGAAGCCAACTAGCGGGACCTCTTCGGGACATAAACTTCTGGAAGGAAGCCCTTGTCCACCCGGACCCAGGCTAGCTTGAAGCCCGGCTTAGCCTTCTTCAACGCATCATCCATCGCCTGAGTATGAGGGATCTGGTAGAGGAGTTCATCGGACTCCAAATCCCTCCTCTGATGGCCACCTGGCCAATCACCTTCGAGGAAGATCCATAGGGCGGCCTTCGCAAGATTTCTTCGAACTCGAGCCCTGCAGGTAACTTCAAAAACAACATATGTCATGTATATTCATTCGAAGAAATAACCAACTTAACTCATTTTTCAGCCTCTTCAGCCCCTATAACTTCGGAGCCGATTGTACGAGCTTCGGAGAAGATTCTGGGCGTCCCGACTCCGGCCGAGAAGGAATGGAGGATTAAATTGGTTGGTACTTGGGAGCGGTCCAACCGAGTATGGGGGCTACTCAAAGTTGTTCCGCCCCCTGTTGTGGATTGGGTGCCTTCGGAGAAAGGGACCAAAAAGAGAAAAGCCGAAGTTGGAGCCTCGAGCTCTGCCAAGACTCCACTGAAGAAGGTAGCTCAAAAGCCAAGAGTTGCCGCGCCTTCAAGCCCAAGAGCTTCGGTCTCCGATTCCTCGGAGGATGAAGGAAGGATGCTTGTTGACCTGATCGACAAGGATGTAGCCCAAATAGATGCGAATATTGATGATGCTGCGAGCATGCCGGAGTCTCAAGACAACCTTGAGCAAGTGAGGACTCTGGCTGCTCAAGAAAATTTACTGCAAGACGGAGCCCATGTGAGTGAAGGTGGAGTCGAAGTTGCTATAGAATCAACTTCGATTCCAGATGAAGCAACGACGGCCGCTCCCTAAGATGCTCCACCAGTCGAAGATTTCACTGTAGACTCTGACGAAGACTTTGGAGTAGCCTTCGACCCGCCAAGCAGTCCAATGCTCACCCGTCGACAAGACGTCGGAGGTAAACTTCACATAATTCTTTTGTTCTTTTTTCCTGCGAAATTATACAATGTATAATACCTTTGTTTCAACAGGATCTGCTCCCGTGGAAGAGGTCCGTAGTGAAGATATGATTCCTGGGCCTTCGACAACTTCAGAGCCAATTCCATGAGTCACTCAAATGGGACCTGGAAAAGGCAAAGGCAAGATGGACCACCTCCCTGCTCCGAGCTCAGGATCAACTCCATCTGAATCAACAGACGGAAGCCAATCTACGGAGGGGGGTCAGTCTACCGGAGTTCCAAAAGATACGGCTCAGCACTCCGGACCTTCACCGAACGAAGACGACCAGAGGGCCCTGTCTATGCTCCCTCTTCTAGCTCCTTTCTTGGAGTGAAGAACTGGGCTTCGGACTTTGCTCGAGCCTTTGGATTGAGCTAGCCGCGAAGTCGGGGAGACATACTTGGTAGCTATCTTGAGCGAGGCGGAGAGTTCAGAGCTCAATGCTGCTATGGAGCGTGCAGCGTACCAGGTACGGAGTATCTGCAAAACAAAATTAAACTTATATACAAATAATTTCTCACCTTGGTTTTTTCTCTTCGCAGCAAATAGTCTTGGCCCGAGCTGTGAACATTTCAAATGAACGCGGAAGCCTTCGCCTTCGAGAGGAAATTACAACTGTTCAGTGAAATCTTACTATCTCCGAAGGTCGGGTTTCACACTTAGACAACATGGTTTCAGCGGAGCGCAGGGCCAGACAAATCTTGGAAACTGTGAACAAGGAGCTCGAAGCAGAACAAATTGTGCTTCGGGCAGAAATAGAAAAGATGCGGGCAGAGCATGCCATGGCGGGAGCCAAGCTTGTAAGGCTCCGGGAAGGAAAAGCCAAAGCCACCGAGGAAGCTAGCCACCTACTCAACCAGAAAAGTTCTTTAGCTACGGAGGCAGCTAGGCTCTCTGGAGTGGTAGGAGAATTAACTTCGGCGAAGGATGCCTTAATCGAAGACGAGCTGAAGTCGGAGAAGGTAGCTGCGGAGGTCATGAACCAACTGCTAGGCGTTCTGGAGTACTTTGGTACTACTGGGATGCTTCCTTTAGATGACAACATCCCCCTGCTGCGAAGCAAATGAAGACAGCAGGCATTCGCTACGGAGAAATCTCTGGACAAGTGGCTGCTATCGGCATACTTTGTTACTATGAAGATCTGGGCATATCAATAACTCCGAACGCACGGGCGGCTCCCATTACCTTTGACGACAATCAGCTTCTTACTCCTTCCAAAGGTGTGGCCGCTGCTTGGCAAGCCTTCCAAACTTCATGGAGAGCCGAAGGTCGCTCTGTGATCAAGGCTTGGATTGATGAAGGGAAACGCCAGAACCATGCTCGGTCACAAGCTTCAAGCAGCCAGCCTCCGCCAAACCCGCAGGTTTAGATTTATCTTAGGATCTTCGACTATGTAAAGCATCATGCTTTTGTACATTTATGAATGAAAATTTTCTTATCATGTTTTTAGGCTTTGCCTCATATGGAAGATGTCGAAGTGTTAGAAGTTAACGAAGAACTCCGCCTACTATGGGCTACCTTCGATATTTTAAAACTTCACAAGCACCCTCAATTTTTAGTTCCTCGGGATAACTCTGGTGCAATTACGCCCGAAGTAAGCAAAGACATACTGTCTTATATTAAAGAGGAAGAAAAAGAAGTTAACATGGAAACTTCGTCTTCCAAAGACATTGCATGGTCCGAAGACGAAGATGAAGCTCAAGGTAAAAAGCCTGAAGAACATGAAAGCTTGGAAAGGAGCCCCGAACGACTTCGAACTTGGACCGAGCTTCAACAAGAGCAGAAATACTTTAGAGCTTCGAAGGGAGGTAGGAGAGTTAAACGCAAAGTTGTTAGAACTCCCGGCTCTGGAACTAGTCGTTCCAACCTTAGCTCTAGAGATCGAAGAGGTCTTCGATTCCTTCTTGGTATAGATATCGATTTTTCATGATGTAATCATATTAGTTCGAATAATAAATATCGATTTAAAATTGTCTCCCTATTTACCAGCCCCTCTTTGAGCGTAAGCAACTTCGAACTATATTCAAAGATGGTTAGGCGCAAAGAAAAACATAGGAGTACAATTTTGGGGATTTGGAGCCCCTCGGAAATTTAAAGATTGGTTAAAATCTTACAAAATGTCTTCGACTATTTGGAGTCTGAAGATTGGTAACTTAGTACCTTATGTTTTAAAAGAAATCACTTTGGACAACTTTCCGGACACTTTAGTGTCCTAATTGATTTGTCACTTTGGACTTTTTTAACACACATTCGAAGCTCATGAGCTCAAACTCTGTTTTGTTTTGGCCTCCTTCGGCTCTTTTTGCAAATTCTGTCAAACCAGTGGTTTGGAGTTCGCAGTGGTCTCCTTGGGCTCTTTTTACGGATGCCTACAAACCGGTGGCTTGGACTCCTCATCATTTGGTCTCCTTGGACTCTTTCTATGGATGTCTACCAGCCGGTGGCTTGGACTCCGCATTCTGTGGTCTCGGGCTCTTTTACGGATGCCTACAAGCCGGTGGCTTGGACTCTGGGTTATTTTAGCCCACCACGTCGGAAATTTCGGACCAGTGGTCCGAAGTCCAAAAATATGATTCAAATTAATGACACTTCCCTCTCGGTCAACTCCGCTATTCCAGTGCGTCCACCAGGAAGTGGGAAGTTTATGAGGGGTAGGCATTACCTGAACCATATGCTTTATTGATTCAGAAAGTGTTTACAAATGATTACAAGGAGCCCCTATGCGAAGTATCGCTTTAGGTGCTCCGCATGCCATGTATGCGCTAACTCTTCACCTTCCAAATTAGCTAACTTAAAAGAACCAGGACGCCCTGAGCGAACAATTAAGTATGGACCTTCCCACTTATTTCCTAATTTTCCAAGCGCTATGATACTTCGCAAAACGAGATGACCCGGCCTAAGTTCATTAATCTTGATCTTCGGGTCGAACCAAGTCTTCGTCTGCTGCTGATACTTTGACAAATTTGCCACATCTCGAAGTCTTGTCTCTTCTGTTAAATCCAGCGAAGTTTGTCTTTCTCCTTCTGTTGGACCGGAAACGGCGACCAGAGGGGGGGTGAATGGGAGCTTTTAAAAAAATTCGGGCTAAAACTTAGCCTTCGGTTTCAGTTCTGTCTTCTGCGGAACAGGCTTCGAACACTACCTTCGAAGGTCTGGTTCGGAGGTACTACGACACCTTCGAACACAGGCTTCGGAGGAGCAAAAGTTCGAAGCCAAGAAGACTTCGCTCCACTTACAACCCACGGAAATCTACTCTGCTTAGTCAGTGCAGGCTCCGCACATAGGGTGCTTCGAGCAGGCTTCGCACTTCACCCTTCGCAAGAGTGGACAGCCCTCTGAGGACTTCGACCAAGTACTTGGCGGCAGCAACTGGTGCTGGGTTTCGTACACGAAGGTCTATACGCACACAACTGGACTAAACTAAGGGCTTCGACACAAGAAGCAAAACGGGCAACAATCAGGGCTTCGCTAGTAAGCAGCGAGGTCACGCCTCCTGTTACACAGAGCGAACGCACACTGACAAAACACACTTCGCTAGAAAAACAACCTTCGCCACAACAGGCTTCGGTGCACTACTACAGGCGAGGTATGCAACGCGAGCTCAAGCAAAAAGCACAAGACGCAGGGCTTCGCCGCTTGAACAAGGAACACAAAAATGAACTCTCTAGATGTATTCAATCGAAGTATGTGGCTACAGGAGCTCAACAGTAAATGCTCAAAGTGTTAAATGTTACCTACCGAGCCCCCATATTTATAGCCCACAGTTCACCCAAAGGAATTGACTATACTACCCCTAGGGTTTACATTCATTTTGTCTCTACAGAACTAAGGGGTACAAAAGGTAGTCCACCTTTATTTTGGAGGCTTCTCTGTCAGCTTTGCAGAGGGGACAGTGTCAGCCTTTTTACAGAACAGACAGTGTCAGCCTTTGCAGTCTTTGACTTTCTGCAGCCTCCCCTCGCATGCGAGGGTGCGGTAGCTTCGGTGAGAAGCCTTGAGCCTGGTGGCCTTCGCTTCACCAAAGTTAGTCTCCGATACAGTGACGGTTTTGAGCCGAAGCCGTCAAAGCCCTTGGGCCTTCGCACCAACACCTCCGGAGTGGACCACCACGGCTTCGCAGCTTCACCCAGCTCGAACTCCGTCAGTCCGTGTACCGAAGCCATGCAGGCCGAAGTACCACACGACAACCTCACTCCGAAGCCCCACCTTCGGAGTACCACCCTTCGAAGTCCCTCCTTCGTCCAAGGCCTTCGCATGAAACATTCCATGAGCACTTCGTCGCAGTGTCTCACTCCGAGCACACTCCTCGACGAGCCTCACCCGGACCATGCCTTCGATGCGCCTCGACTTCTGAGACCTTCGTCGGGTACCTTCGAATGTCTCCCTCCGGAGCACACTTCGAACTCCTTGCCTCCGCAGAGGACTTGATCCATCCAACTTCGAAGTCACTCCATCCGGAGTACCTTCGAAGTGCCTCGCCTCCGAGGACTTGTCTCGGAGTACCTTCAGCCGGAGCCACGCTCCGCACTCTCTGCCTTCACCTGGCACGTCTCGACCCGAGGACCGACCCGGACCACCTTCGCAGCCACCGTGACGGAGCTCCCCACTCCCCTGGCATCAAGCCTCCCGCTTGACCCAGGTTCACCTGGTTCGAACCTTGTCCGTCGCCTCCGAAGTCCCTGCGCACCACAGAAAAGCAAACAAGTGTATCCAGTACTCCGGAGACCTCTCCGGGTTAGCAACCTCCGGCACACACTCCGGTGTACCGCCCAAAGTACCGAAGCCTTCGGTATGAACCCAGTCATCGCGTACTGTCGGACCCCTCCGACGAGCACACTCCGCTGCACAGCTGCAGCAATCAACACCGAACACCCTTCGGTGAAACCACCTCCGAACACCCTTCGGAGGTACCACCTCCAAAGCCCCTTCGGAGGTACCCTTCGAACAGAGGGTAAAAAACCTGTCAATCACTCATCACAAAACACCGAAACCAACCCTTGGTTTCTCACCTTCTATTTCCGGTTCGGTGCTGCGAAGTGATCCTCCTTTGAGCTCTGTTGGTGTCATAGCTTCATCTCCGAATAATAGTCTGAAAGGAGTGAAGCCGGTAGACCTTGTCTGAGTTGTCCGCAAGGACCATAGGATCTTGGGGAGCTCTTCGGTCCACAATCCTTTTGCCAATCCCACTATTCTTCGATTCAGCCCTGACAAGATATTACCATTGGCTCTTTCAACAGCTCCATTAGATTTAGGATGTCTTACTGCAGCAAAACATAGTTGAATGCCTAGGTCTTCACAGAATTTCCTGAAGGGTTCTGCATCAAACTGTGTTCCATTATCCACTATCAGCTGTCGAGGCACTCCGAACCAGCATATAATATTCTTCCATAAATTATCTGAGCATTATTCGAAGTGATAGCTGTTAGGGGCTCTGCTTCAACCCACTTTGAAAAGTATTCGATTGCTACCACTGTGAACTTCAAATTTCCTTTTGCTGCTGGGAAGGGACCAATAAGATCCATGCCCCATCTGGCCATGGGCCATACTGGGGCAATGACTTGAAGAGCTGTTGGTGGGTGATGACTTCTTCGTCCCATCCACTGACATCCTTGGCAAGTGCGGACCAAGCTCTCCGCATCAGCTACTATTGTAGGCCAATAAAGCCCTTGGTGAAGTGTTTTTCCTGCCAAAGCTCGAGGGGCCAGATGGCTACCGCAAAGTCCTTCATGAATTTCTCGAAGAATTTCTTGACCTTCGGCTTGAGATATACATCGGAGCAGAGGGGAACATACTCCAGCCTTGTATAAAATACCGTTGATTATGTGATAATTCCGAGTTCTAAGCTTTAACCTCCAAAGTTGTGGCCCTTCGGACATATTTGCTTCTCCTTGCAACAATTCCATGATTGAACTTCGCCAATCTGTATTTGTAATGCAAAGGACTCCCGCAGCAGGAATTTGTGGCAACGAAGGTGTACTGAGTTCTTCATAAAAAGCTTCTTCGGGTATGTACATAGCTCCGGCTGCAGCTTTTGCTAAGATGTCAGCTTGCATATTTTCTGCTCTAGGTATACTCCGAAAGGAAATCCCTTTAAATACTGCTTCGATCTTTCGGATTTCTTCTAAGTACTTTGCAAGCTGTGGATGCCGAACTTGTAAACTCTTGTCTACGTGCCCTGCTACAATATGAGAATTTGTTTTAATAACAACTCTTGTAGCCCCTAGAGCATGTGCCTTTCGAAGTCCCAATAAAATTCCCTCATACTCTGTTGTATTATTGGTAGACTTAAAGTTGAGTCTTGCGGAGTACATTGCCTTTTGCCATGAAGGCGAAATTATCACAGCTCCGACACCTGCTCCAGATGCATGGAAAGCTCCATCAGAGTAAATAGTCCAAATCCCTTCACTTGGCTTCTCCGGAGCCCATGCTGCAGGGGGAGTCCACTCTGCCACGAAGTCCACCAACACTTGCGACTTAATTGCTGTTCTTGCCACAAAAGATATGCTGAAGGGTGCTAACTCAACAGCCCACTTCCCAATTCTTCCAGTGGAATCCTTACTTCGGAGCATATCTCCCAAAGGATACGAAGTTTGTACAATTACATTATGTGCTAAGAAATAATGCCTTAGCTTCCTCGAAGCCATTATCAGAGCATAAGTAAATTTCTCAAGCTCGGAATATCTTGTTTTTGCTCCGGACAATGCTTCGGACACAAAATAAACTGGATTCTGTACCAACTTCCCGTTGAAATCAACCTCTCTGACAAGGACTGCACTGACAGCAGAGCCAGTAACTGCAAGGTAGAGGAGTAGGGTTTTGTCCGCAATAGGCACCGTGAGTGTAGCATGGTTACTGAGATAATTCTTAATATCTTCGAAGCTCTTTTGACACTCCGGTGTCCATGCAAAATCTTCGAACCCTTTCAATGCTTTGAAAATGGGCAAACTTCTCTCCGCAGACCTTGTCAGGAATCTGCTAAGTGCTGCAAGATGACCGGTCAACTTTTGCACTTGCTTTAAATTCTCTAGGGGATCCATCCTCTGCAACGCAGTTATCTGAGTGGGGCTAGCTTCGATCCCTCTGCTTGAAACTAGATACCCTGACAATTTTCCAGCCTGCGCCCCGAAGATACATTTTTCGGTGTTAAGACGGATCCCACATGCTCGAAGGCTATTGAATGTTTCTGCTAAGTCTAGGCTATGTTGGTGCTTTAAAGCACTCTTTATTACAATATCATCCATATAGGCCTCTACATTACGACCTAATTGATGACCTAGAGCCTTAGCAATTAACCTCGAAAAAGTAGCTCAGGCGTTTCTTAAGCCAAAGGGCATTCTTACATAACAAAAGACTCCTGAAGGAGTTATGAAGCTTGTCTTGATTTCATCTTCGCGCTTTAACCAAATTTGATGATAGCCGGAATACGCGTCGAGGAAGCTTAATAACTCTGAACCGGCAGTGGAGTCGACCAATTGATCAATTTGGGGCATGGGGTAGGGGTAGCGGGGGCATGCTTTATTCAGGGATGTAAAATCAATACACATGCGCCACTTCCCGGAAGATTTCTTCCTAACAAAAACTGGGTTGGCTAACCACTCCGTATGAGTCACTTCTCTGGTAATCCCAGCCTTCAGCAACTTTTCAACTTCGTCTTTAGCAAGGATAGCTCTCTCCGTAGACAACTTCCGGAGTCCTTGCCGGACAGGCCGAGCCTTCGGGTTCACAAGTAGACTGTGTTCAATAATGCCCCGACTGACTCCGGTGATGTCTTCATCAGACCAAGCAAATACATCTAAATTCTTCTCAACTACTTTCTCTAAGGAAGTAGCAACTGTTGGAGGCAAGTCTTTACCAAATTGAAATGAATATTCCTTGCCATCTTTGACAATAACCTTCGTTGCAATCTCTCCTTCGGGACTTGGTCTTGGGAAGGATTTCTTCGAAGATTCGCTAGGAGCAGAAAAATCTTCCAGATTATCTTGCACACCGTTCACCTATCTCGGGTCAAGAGGAGGACCATGACCATACTCCGCTCTTTGCGCAATGGCCTGATCTCCGAAAACAGTGAGCACTCCCGCCTGTGTGGGCATCTTCATACATAAGTAATTATGATGCGCCACAGCTCCGAATTGATTTAACATGCCTCATCCAAAGATGACATTGTATGCATATGGAGCATCCACAACATCGAAGATCACTTCCTCTGTCCTGGCCAGTGGCCCCTCTCCGAAAGTAACTTCCAGGCCAATTTGGATGAGGGCATCAAGAGGGGGTCCTGCAAAGCCTTGCAAAGGACGGGCTGCTGGGAGAAGATGCTTTCTAGAGATGCAGAGTTGATCAAAGGCTTGGACAAAAATAATATCCACCGAACTCCCTCCGTCAATTAGCACTCTTCGAACCTCAGTTCCTTCTATGTCGGCAGTGATGGCAAGTGGGTCTGCATGTGGAAATTTTATACCAGCTGCATTATCTGTGGAAAAAGATATTGGCACATGGGACCATTCGGGCATAGCAGCTGCAGATGAAGAGGTTCCAATATGGCCCACTTCTCTAACATATTCTCTTCTCTGCCTCTTTGACATACTTCCGAGGGTCCCTCCTCCAGAGATGGGGATGACTACTCTTTTTCCTCGATCTTGCCCCTCTTCTTGCTTCGGAGGTGGCATAACATTGACCACCGGAGGGCGTCTTGCCGGATCGAAGTTCTCTATTCGCGCCACAGTCTCGACAGGCTCCGAACGCACTTTAGCCAGAACTCGGTCAGTAGTGCCTCTACCCGAAGTTCTTTCCACGTACTCTCCTCTCAAGGCAAGTATAGATTTGCACGCATCAGTTGCGTGACTCCGATTTTCACCATGGATACAGCAGAAAAAGGCCTGGGCTTTGCCAGCCGGTTTCCCTGGCGGCCTCCAGCCACTGGTCTTGCTTCCTGAAGGTTGCGGAGCCCTTTGGGGAAACTTCTGCGGGGGTGCAATATTCAAAACTTCCGAACGAGGATGCTTTTGCCCCCGACGCCTGTCATGCTGAACTTCGAAGCTAGGCCCTTGCGACTGTGCTGAAGTTATTACTTCCAACTTAACTTCTTGCACTATTGACGGAGTTGCAGTAGTTCTCCGAAGCCATCCCTCTTCTGACCTTGCATACTCTTCGAAATAAGACATCACCTGAGAAATAGAAGATATATTTTTCCGGTGAAGTTTATCAAGGAGGCCTGCATGAATAACTCCCTCTCGAGCTGCGTCAACTACCGAAGACGTAGATAACCCTCGAATTTGCGACTTCGTATGAGCGAAGCGCTTGAAATACTGTCTTAAGGTCTCTCCGGGAAGCTGCTTCACCTGGAAAAGGCTTCCTATTGACATTGGGGGTACGAAGGTACCCTGAAAGTTACTCACGAACTTCTTCCTCAACTGCCCCCATGAACTGATTGATCCTGGCTTCAAAGACCAGAACCACCGCAAAGCCACTCCTTGGAGGGCTAGGGGAAAAAATTTGGCCATAGTATCTCGCACTCCTCCACTAGCTTCAATTGCTAATGCATAAGAACAGGCGAACTCTCCAGGATCTTCAGCTCCGGAATATTTGCAAAGCGCACTTTCTGCAACTCAGGATGCAGCGGAGATTCGGTGTCGAAGGACGCGTTCTCCGGGGCTTTGGGATAAATAAGTTCGTCGTCTTCGGGCACTTCAGGGATGACCGGGGTGGGCAGAGAACGAAGCCTATCTGCGGCTTCTTGCCGCCACCTTGCTACTTCAGCTTGGAGACTGGCCATTTGAGCGGCCATATCACCATGACCGTCTTCATCTCCTCCAGAAGGATCTTCCGGGTCTTGAGAACTGTAGGGATTGGTTCGAAGTGGAACTTGAGGTGGAAGAGGGACTCCGGCTGGCCGAAGTATAGATGGAGTTGGCGGAGGAACTCCGTATGCTCGAGGAAGGGGAATCCCTTCCAGAGTTTGAGGTGGAGGAAACGTCGAAGGTCCTCCGACCTCAACTGTATCTGAAAATCTTGCTCCGGAGGTCCGAGGAGACCTCCGAACAGGATTACCACCTACACTCCGCTTAGGAGGCATGGTTTGAGAACTTGGTAGACAATGAAGTTTTTTGGACTAGGTTCCCACGGACGGCGCCAACTGTTGGCGTAAAATATTACGCTAACAGGTTTCTGAAGATTATAAACTAACAAACGAAGTGTTTGCGAAGTAAACTATTCCAAGCCTCCGAAAGGATAATATCTTAAAATAGTTCGAAAGTGTGTATTGAATAACTTGTATTCGGTCCTCATTACAGGGTAAAACGGGGGGTATTTATAGGCCCAAATATTAAGGAAAAGACCCTTTTACCCCTCCATTACAACCGACATAGTGGAAACTATTCGGTACCCTTAATAGGGCTAAAATGGTAAAAGACTAATCTAATGAGAAAGAAGATAAGTCTTCCATCTTAGCTGGCAAAGAAGCTCTCGAAAGAGTCCAAGTTCGAAGATATACTCTGAACTAGAGCCTGTCTTCATACTTCGAACTTGATTCAATGCATCCCCGGAGATACATGCTGGAAACCTTTGATTCAATCGCCTGCAGTACTGCAATAACCCTAAGGATGGAATATTTTCCCCCAACAGTATTGAATATCGGAATATTCGATGTCTCTTACTAGGCGAGAAGGGGGGTATTCTTACAGGGCGAGAAGGGGGGTATTTATAGGTAAAATTTCTAGAGAAAAGATCTTTTTACCCCTCAATTATAACTGACATATTGGATACTATTTCGGTATCCCTTATAGAGTTAATATGGTAAAACATGCTCGAAGGATGTTGATAAGGTAGACGTCCCATCCTTCTGGTTGTTTTCCACTCCAGAGAGGAAGCCTTTCGGAGGGTCTCTTCAGACCTGAGCTTGGACGGACCCTTCAGCTTCAAGCCCTTCAATCCGAAGGCAAATCTTGGGCTCCAAAATTAAGACTTATGTTGGAACAATTGCGTTAGTTCCAGCAGGTTTTCCTGTGGTGGTGTATGATGTGAAGAATGAACCTCGATGAGTTCTCTCAGAGGGAGAAGGGGTTTATACTGGTTCGGGCCTCCCCTAGGGGATAATAGCCCTACGTCCAGTTTGTGATGGATTTGGCATGGTATGCCTTAGAATGGAGAAGAGAACTACAGGGTCTCATGGCCCCCTTGGGGTATATCCCCCCGTTACAAGGGCTTGGCCCTGCTTTTATAGGCACGCAGGCCTTAAGGAAAAGACCCGGATACCCCCTACAGACCCAAGACTTATAGGGGTAGACAGGGAAAGGGAGACAACTACTGCACACGGGTACCAGACAACTTTTGCAGCTTTACAGACATGTCAGGCTGCGCCAGACTTTGACCAGCTAAACGACATACCAGGGGCGGAGGGGCCCCCGGTATGGACTGTACTTAGATATCCTTGAGCCTCGAACAAGGGTCGGAGCTCTGTGGCAGAGGCTGCGGAGGGGGCTTCGAAGTGCACCCGAAGGAGGGGGCTTCGAAGCGCTGCTCCGGAGGGCGGCCTCCGGACTTGGCTTCGGAGGGCGGCCCCCGATCTTGGTCTCGGAGGGTGGCCTCCGAACTGGACTTCGGAGGGCGGCCTCCGGTCTTGGTCCCGGAGGGTGGCCTCCGAACTGGACTCCGGAAGGTGGCCTCCGGGCTTGGCTTCCGGAGGGCCGTCTCCGGACTTGACTCCGGAGGGCGGCCTCCGGGCTTGGCTCCCGGAGGGCGGTCTCCGGACTTGACTCCGGAGGGCGGCCTCCGGGCTTGGATCCCGGAGGGCGGTCTCCGGACTTGACTCCGGAGGGCGGCCTCCGGGCTTGGCTCCCGGAGGGAGGTCTCCGGACTTGACTCCGGAGGGCGGCCTCTGGGCTTAGCTCCCGGAGGGCGGTCTCCGGACTTCTGTACCCGGAGGGTGGCCTCCGGCGCCTTGCGCCGGGGCCCGGACTGGGGGCTCCGGGCCGGACCTCCTGGTCTGAGGGCTCCGAAGCTACGGACCCCGGAAGGCACCTTGGGACCTGGAAACAGCATTTAGATAGAAAACAGGCTCCGACAGTACTGGGCCTAGGGCCGAAGGCTGTCGGAGGCTGACATCATTTGGCCCCTGTTTAAGGGAAATATATTCCCCCAACAGTAGCCCCTCGCGTGCAGGCCTTCGGGTCGAAGGGGTGTACGCGCCTTTAGGACAAATGACCTGAAAACATAACCTCGGAGAAGACATACCTTCGGAGCCTGGAACGAAGGTGATCTCGATATTTGGGGGTAATAAATGCTCGTGCCAGAGCGGCCTCGGGGAGCCCGAACGGCTCCGCAATGGTCAGAAAAGTTACCGTTACCTTGCTTGGGCTCGATTCGTTTTCGCCGGAGGCCCATCTGGCGATGGGCTCGGCCCATGACGGTTGGAATTCTTACCGCGCCTATAAATAGGGACTTACCGCGTGCAGCTCCGGCACACTTTCATTCGCTTCTTTCTTACCGCCTTACCACCTTCGCTCTCCTCTTCCTCCCAGCTTCGCAGAGCGACCTTCGCTAGCTTCTAGCCCTTCGCCATCCTTTAGTCCTTCGAGCCGAAGTCTGATCAGAATGCCGAAGAAGGCAGTGGCGAAGCCCCCGGTTTTGGGCTCGAGCTCGGGCTCCGCCCTAGTGCAGGCGGCGGCAGCAGCGGCCGCGGCAGCGAAGCCTGCAGCTAGGCGACTGGGGCCGAGGGACCTTCGGACGCCCTCCGACAGATTCGAGCAGACCCTGGAGATGAGGGCTTCGATTTCCACGGAGGAGTCCGTCCGGAGGGCCTGCGAGGGGAAGATTGCAGCGAAAATCCAACTAAGAGTTCCGGAGAAATCAGAGGCCGTACCGAAGCCTCGTGCTGATGAAGTGGTGGTGTTTTAAGCTTTCTTCGAGGCCGGCCTCGGACTGCCCGCAGTGGGGATGCTGAGCGAAGTCCTCAAGGCCTACAACCTTGAGCTCCCTCAGCTCTCGCCCAACGCAGTGGCGAGGCTAGCTGTCTTCGAGTGGGCCATGCGGGCCGAAGGCTGCGAGGGCCGCGCGGATGTCTTCGTTGCCCTTCACGACGCCAACTGCCAGCCGAAGCCCAGGGAGGGGACGGACCGCGTCAAGAGGGCGCTGGCCTTCGGCAGCGCCAACTTCCAGCTCCGAAAGGAGTTCCAGGACGCCTTCCCTGCGAGGGCTGTAAACAACAAGTGGTATTCGAGATGGGATCAAGAGTGGTTCTACGCTTCCGTCGGCGCGAACTCTCCCCTTCGGAGTACCAACGCCCACATCCTGTACCGGCGCGAAGGGGTGGTGAAGACCAGCGAAGGCCTCCTTCAATCGAGGATCTCGCTGCTCCGAAGGGTGGCGGCGAAGATGAGCATGAGGGACCTCGCGGAGGAGTTCATTACCCTTCGGCTCAGCCCCCTCGCGCGCTCTTGGCCGGAGGGTCTCTTCCAGGCTTCGGGTCGAGGTGAACTCAGCGAGCTGGCCTCCGACCGCTTCTGTAAGGCTTCGCGCTCTTGTTGCTTTTAATGCTTTGAAGACTTTGCTCCTAACTCAACCTTTTCGTGCAGCCGACCTCGACCTGAGGACCCCGGATGAGGCCATCGCGGCGGCGGACCGAGTCGTCGGGACTCCGACCCCCGAGGAGCAGAGCCAGCGCCTCGCCCTGGTGGGGTCCTGGGAGCACTGGAACAGAGTATGGAGCGTGCTCGACCTCGGAGGGCTCCCAGCTCTGCCGGACTTCGGCCACCTGGGCACCTCGTCGGTTGGGGCCAAGAGGAAGAGGGGGGACGAGGACGAACCGGACGCCTCGGGGGAGGCTGAGAAACCATGTTGAAGAATATGGTTTTGATATTCCAGATGTGATGAGTGATTGTCAACGGAAGTCAAAGAGGAAGAGAAAGGAAGACCTGCCGAGTCTGAGGCGCATGTGACTCAGGTACACGGGCAGTGAGCGACGGCCGGGCAGAGGAGCTGCGGAGTCGGGCTGGCCCAATCCGGGTACATGGCTAGGAGCGGCAGATGATCCACTGGTCTGTTGACTGGGTTTGACTCAGGTACACGGGCGACGAGCGATTGCCGGGCTGAGGGAGCTGCGGGGTCGGGTCGGCCCAATCCGGGTACCCGGTGCGAAGACGGTGGACGCTTTGTCAGTTTCGGCGTAAAACTGACAATCTATCATTAATTCATTTTTTAGGATATTAATAATTAGTTTTTAAGTTTAGAATATTTTTATTCAAGTCAGTAATTTTTTTAAGAATATTTTAGTAATTTTCGGAATTTATTTTAGAGTTAGTTTATTTTACCCGAGGGTAAAATAGTCGTTTCATGTATTAGGTTTTGCCTATAAATAGGCCCCCTATCCCCTTGGGGATAGATGATTGTTTTTCAATAGATCAATCTACGGTCCAGTTTTAGTTTTTCGTCGCCACAAATCTTTCCGTTTATGCGTCGGCTGGTAGAACAATTCAGCCGGCAGGACAGCACGGCGGCCAGGACGTAAAGCATTCCTGGCGGAAGAAATCAGGCAGTTGTTTTTCTTCTCCAAGCGTAGAATCTACAAATCTCTGCCAGTTTTTTTTTCTTTTCCTTTCCACGTGCATAGGACAAATTGCAGCAGCAGAAACGTTGATTCGGTGGCCTCGACGGAACACCCGATAGCCAAGCGCAGGTGCTCACGTTTTTTTCTTTCCGTCGGAAGCTTTGGCGTGCGGCGGCCGAGACGGCAGCAGCTCCTAGGCGAGCAGCTTTTGCAGCAAACAGGGACCCGCCGGCCAGCCGTTCTTTACTTTCTACGACGTACGGCGACGCCTGGCATTGCTGCATTAAACGCCGCTACTATACCAAGCCGGCAGGTGGGCCCCACGGCGAAGCATTCATCTGATCATCTCTCCATCGCATGCACGTGCCGGCCTGGACTGCGATACCGGACGGCCAAACCGAAGCGAGCGGCTGCATCGGCAGATCCACTTTTAACGCTAAGTCTGTTAATTTGTTTATTTCTAAATGTTTGATTAGATTAAACTTGTTAGCTATTTAGTAGCTAATCTTATCTGCTAGAATTTATTCGTGTTAGCATATTCTATTTAAGTATTTTGTATCTGCTCATATAAAAGAAAAGAAAAATTTATTAGTCGCAGTAATTTTTATAGACTAGTTTTTACCTGCAATATTTTTTTTTCTTTTCGGCGTTACTCTGAATTAATTTTATTAATCCATTTCTATTTAAATTTAATCAGTAATTTGTTTTACTGAAATATTAATATTTCGAATTTTATCTTGATATTTTTATTTACCGCAATATTTTTATTTAGTCTATCTTTAATATCATTTTAATTAGCATACTGATCATTTCTAAGCTAGACTACTTTAATTTCTGAGTTTTGCTTTGCAAATATTATTTGTCTGGTTAAGTTTATGTTGGGTGTTGGGATTAAATTATAGTTTAGCAATAAATTTTTAGGCGCCCATTCACCCCCCCTCTGGTCGCTACTTTCGGTTATACAAGTGGTATCAGAGCGAGGTTAGGTTTTTTTTAAATATCTTAACCGATTCAAAACCTAGGTAGTGACCATGACGTCTTCAGGTAAAATCCCATCCCTAGAAGCTTTTGGCTACACTTATTGGAAGACTCGCATGCGAGCATACCTTATGAGCCAGAGCTCGGACATATGGGAGATTTGTGTTCATCCTAATTTCACCATAACGACTATTGCTGCGGATACTGCTGAAAATGTAATTACCCAGCATCAAAATAATAGTAAGGCGGTGAACATTTTATTTTCTGGTCTAGGTCCTAGTGAGTTTGAGCGTGTTAGCCATCTCACCACTGCTCGTGAGATCTGGGCTACCCTCCAGGCACACCATGAGGGGACAGCTCAGGTCAAGGCTAGACTATATCAGACCTACCGGCGTGAGTATGAAAATTTTTCACAGAAGTCGGGTGAGACTGTTGAGGCTTTGTTTGGTCGTTTTCAATCAATCATTAACAAGCTTCGTGTTAACAAGGCCGAGCGTGATCAGCTGGTCACGGATCATGAGCAGGCGCTTAAGGTACTTCATACCTTGGACCCTAAGATCTGGGAGATCAAGGTCTCTTCTATTGTTGAGAGCGCATCTTATGATACCTTGACCGTCGCAGATCTTTTTAGTAAGCTCAAGGCCTTAGAGGTCGATATTCAGTTGAGATCAAATCTCACTGATTCTGGCTCCAAGACTCTAGCTCTTGTGACACCGTCTACTAATCCTAATGCCATGAGTTGTACTGTTTTTTCCCTAATGTCTATCTCCGAGGAACAATTTGATACTCTAGGAGATGACGATCTGTGCTTGTTTAACAACCGGGTGCGACGTGTTTATGATAAGCGAATGTTTAAGAGACACGGCACAAAATCCGGATGCTTTGAGTGTGGTGATCCGGGTCATTTTATAGCCGACTGTCCCAAGCAGAAAAATTACAAGAAGGGAACCGGCGGCAACTCCTACAACTCCGGTAAGCACGACAACTCCACAAAGGGAAAGCCCAAGACAAGATTATTTCGAAAGGCTCTAAAAGATTATAGGCGTGAGAACAAGAAGCGAGACGAGACCTTCTTCGCCGAGATGGAGAAAAGATACTCCAAGAGATCCTCGTCTTCCTCATCGTCCTCAAGTTCAGGTGATGAAGATATCATGATCAGGAAAGGGAAGGACAGGGACAATCCGGCGGGCCTCTGTTTCATGGGCTTCGGAGACAAGCCAAAGAGTCGCTCACATCACAACCGAAGACCCCACAAGAGTTTCTGCTCAATGGCTCTTGGGGAGAAGAAAGAGGACTCCTCCGATGACTCCGACGACTACGATGATGAGAAGGCATCTTCTTATGAACAAGAAGTTGTTAATTTATTAGAACAAAACAGTCAGGAGTTAAAGTATAGGGAGAAACTGCTTAGAGGGGCTAAGAAGAGGATAGATGAGCTTGAGAGTGAGCTTGCCACAGCAAATGGCAAGATTGAGAGTCTGTCTTCTTCTCCTTGCTTGGGTGATAGCAGTGAGTGCCCAAAGTGTGAGGTGCTTCTGTGTGATCTGTCGACTCTGAAGTCCAGGTACACGAAAGGGTTGATGAGAGGGACGCTTTGGCCACTGAGCTTGAAAGCGCTCAGCTGGAGCTGAAAGATGCTCAAGCCACTGTCGTCGTACCCTGTGCTGATTGCCCATCTCATCTTGCTAGTATAGCTGAGCTAAGAGCCAAGAGTTATGAGCAGTTGTGCGAGTTAGCTGGAGTGAGAGCTGAGTTGGAGCAGACTAAGCTAGAGCTTGAGACCTTGTCAGTTCCATCCATTGTTTGTGAGAACTGCCTATCCATTAGAATGGAGTTGATCAAGCTAAAAGCTGAGAAGTCTATCAAAGTTGATAAAGAGTGTGAGATCTGTTTGTCTCAGGTGGAGGTGTTGGCTTCTTTGAGAGAGGAGCTAGCTGATGTTCAGAACGAGAACTTTTACCTCCGTTCAATCCTTAGTTGGATCAGTGCTAAAGAGCCACAACTCGGCATGATGATCCAGCAGTTCAAAAGACAGGATGGTTTTGGGGTAGGTTACACATATACTAAGGCTGATTTTGAGAGCGCCATTAATCGTGCAGTGGAGTGGAGTAAGATGACTCCCGAACAGAGATATCCCAAGACTCACTCCACTGAGTCCTTTAAGGATAGTCAGCCCAAGGAGGGAGTGATCCAAGAACAACCTAAAGCTCCACCTAAGAAGCAAAAGCAAATCTGGGTCCCAAAGCCTAAAACTCTCCACACTTCTCTTGATTCCTTACCTGGACCTTCTCATACCAAGGATGCTACACCCAACACCACCAAGCCTAAGAACCCTAAGCCACAACAATATCCCAAGAAGCCTACCTATCATTGTGAGTTTTGTCAGAGAGACGGGCATCTTGAGGAGTTTTGCTTCGGGAGGAAGCGGGTTGAGCGAGCAGAGAGAGCTCGAGGTGGGCAGGAGCAGTTCTACCAGCAGGGTGGTAGACAGAGAGTCCCTCGACGTGGAGAGAGGCTAGAGGCCAGGCCACGTCGTGTAGGTGGTGGTAGAGGAGACGGTTTTCACTACCGTGCTCCGGATGGTGGTTTCCGTTCCGGCAGAGTTCCAGATCGTCATGGATACGTTGTTGGATCTCGCGACCGTGATTTTAGGAAGAACAGAGGACCGCGCTTTGATTCGCGCTTTAGTCCAAACTCATATGATTCCTTTTGTTTTCCTACATACGCGCAGATGGCTCGACACTGGTTCAACGCTTTTACTAAACCTGACATTGGATCGTTTGGTCCCACTCATGATTATTGATCGTGTTTTGGGAGCTGTGTATCTTTTTTAGGATATTTTGAGTCAGCTTTTCTTGGTATCAGTTTTTTTTTTCTTCTTTATTTTTTATTGAGTCTTTTTGTGTGTGTTCATATCTTGCATAATCATTAATCACATTTTGAGCTTGCTTCTGTTATATGATTAAACTGCTTTACTTTCTCTAGCTAGTATATGTTTTTGATTACTTGTCAATGATCATGTTTTTGTTTCAGTTCACATGATATATCTGATATTTGTCATATGCATTGCTTTCGTGCTTTAAAATTGAAAAATGATCACCATTGCTTCTGGTAACTAGCATGTGTAGGCTGAATGCTTTCGCTATCTTTTACATGCCTTGTAGCTAGATCCTTACTTAGAGGCAGATATGCAACTTGGACATCCATATGCTTTAAATATGAAAATGTGCTATAAAAATAATAAAAATTAAAATATATATATATATTATGCATTTTTATGATTATAAGAAAAGATCCAGGTGGGTTTGTTTTGTCGCATTGCATGGTTCTGGACTGCTTACCATAGCACCTTGGTATGAACTAGGACGGTGTAATGTATGCCAAGACCAGTGTCTTAAGCTTCTGATGGTCCAGTTCTGGCCTAGGCTTGACTTGGTCGGTTAGCATAAGGTTTGACATGCAAATAACCCCTGGCAGAAATAAAAAAAAAAGAAATAATCTGTAAATTTTAAAAAGATGACAAGTTTGCTGAAGCACTTTGATTTGGACAATGCTTATCTTGGTAGATATCAGTTAGCTTTTGCATCTCATGCTTTACTTTGCTTGTCAACTAGAAAATATGGTGATGCTTTTGTTTTGCAAAAAAAATGCGTGCTAATGACTTTCTTAAGATATCATCTATTGCACTGATCATGTCATGTATCTTAGACAGTATATCTTTCACTGTACCTGTTAGATGTTGTAATTGCAGTTAATCATATCTAAGAAGCATGCTTTTCACTCCGCCTGCACCCCATCTGCATTCATAGCATATTTGAGGGGGAGCTGCATTTCAGGGGGAGTTTGTGTTTATGTCTTTTTAAGTGCATTTAGTCTCACTTGATGAGTCCAATTGTCAACAAGGGGGAGAAATTTTGGAGTTACTTTTTAGTTTTCTTATTGGCAATTCTGAGATTTGCACTTATTTTTGAGTCTTTATTTTTGGTTAACTATAATGACCGTTTTCGTGCTTTTATTTGGCTTTTAGTCATTAGGGTTAAACTTTTATTTTCTTTCTTCTATTTTCTTTTGTCTTTGTTTTTCTTGTTTCCACATGTTTTGCAGGTTCTGGAGATGAGCTGAAAAGGGTGTTGACAATGCACTCATCAAGGGGGAGATTGAGAAACCATGTTGAAGAATATGGTTTTGATATTCCAGATGTGATGAGTGATTGTCAACGGAAGTCAAAGAGGAAGAGAAAGGAAGACCTGCCGAGTCTGAGGCGCATGTGACTCAGGTACACGGGCAGTGAGCGACGGCCGGGCAGAGGAGCTGCGGAGTCGGGCTGGCCCAATCCGGGTACATGGCTAGGAGCGGCAGATGATCCACTGGTCTGTTGACTGGGTTTGACTCAGGTACACGGGCGACGAGCGATTGCCGGGCTGAGGGAGCTGCGGGGTCGGTCGGCCCAATCCGGGTACCCGGTGCGAAGACGGTGGACGCTTTGTCAGTTTCGGCGTAAAACTGACAATCTATCATTAATTCATTTTTTAGGATATTAATAATTAGTTTTTAAGTTTAGAATATTTTTATTCAAGTCAGTAATTTTTTTAAGAATATTTTAGTAATTTTCGGAATTTATTTTAGAGTTAGTTTATTTTACCCGAGGGTAAAATAGTCGTTTCATGTATTAGGTTTTGCCTATAAATAGGCCCCCTATCCCCTTGGGGATAGATGACTGTTTTTCAATAGATCAATCTACGGTCCAGTTTTAGTTTTTCGTCGCCACAAATCTTTCCGTTTATGCGTCGGCTGGTAGAACAATTCAGCCGGCAGGACAGCACGGCGGCCAGGACGTAAAGCATTCCTGGCGGAAGAAATCAGGCAGTTGTTTTTCTTCTCCAAGCGTAGAATCTACAAATCTCTGCCAGTTTTTTTTTCTTTTCCTTTCCACGTGCACAGGACAAATTGCAGCAGCAGAAACGTTGATTCGGTGGCCTCGACGGAACACCCGATAGCCAAGCGCAGGTGCTCACGTTTTTTTCTTTCCGTCGGAAGCTTTGGCGTGCGGCGGCCGAGACGGCAGCAGCTCCTAGGCGAGCAGCTTTTGCAGCAAACAGGGACCCGCCAGCCAGCCGTTCTTTACTTTCTACGACGTACGGCGACGCCTGGCATTGCTGCATTAAACGCCGCTACTATACCAAGCCGGCAGGTGGGCCCCACGGCGAAGCATTCATCTGATCATCTCTCCATCGCATGCACGCGCCGGCCTGGACTGCGATACCGGACGGCCAAACCGAAGCGAGCGGCTGCATCGGCAGATCCACTTTTAACGCTAAGTCTGTTAATTTGTTTATTTCTAAATTTTTGATTAGATTAAACTTGTTAGCTATTTAGTAGCTAATCTTATCTGCTAGAATTTATTCGTGTTAGCATATTCTATTTAAGTATTTTTGTATCTGCTCATATAAAAAGAAAAGAAAAATTTATTAGTCGCAGTAATTTTTATAGACTAGTTTTTACCTGCATATTTTTTTTTTCTTTTCGGCGTTACTCTGAATTAATTTTATTAATCCATTTCTATTTAAATTTAATCAGTAATTTGTTTTACTGAAATATTAATATTTCGAATTTTATCTTGATATTTTTATTTACCGCAATATTTTATTTAGTCTATCTTTAATATCATTTTAATTAGCATACTGATCATTTCTAAGCTAGACTACTTTAATTTCTGAGTTTTGCTTTGCAAATATTATTTGTCTGGTTAAGTTTATGTTGGGTGTTGGGATTAATTATAGTTTAGCAATAAATTTTTAGGCGCCCATTCACCCCCCCTCTGGTCGCTACTTTCGGTCCTACAGAGGCTGCGGCGAAGCCCGCAGCTACTCCGACCCCCAAGAAGGCCGCGAAGCCCATGGCGGTGAGGACTTCGGAGGCGGAGGCCGACGCGCGCACTCCTGCTGCCAAGGAGGCCACGGATGCCCCGGCGAAACCAACTCCGGGCGCGGAGGTGGATGCGCCAGCTTCGCAGCGAGGGAGCTGGAGGACACACTTAGCCCCTGCTTCCTTCCAAGAGATCTCTGACGAAGGTAAACCTTTTACGCAAGCTTTGCTCCAATATGCGGATTTTGACTTGGTTCCCTGCAGAGGATGAGGACGGTGCGAGGCCTGCGAAGGCGAAGCCGACAAGCGAGGGCGGATCGAAGTCTGCCGAGGCGAAGCCCACGGAAGCTTCGAGCAGCAGCGGCAGCAGTAGCGGCAGCGGTAGCGACTCGGAGTCCGAGAGTGCTTCGTCCGACGATGAAGGCAGCGGAGGCCGCGAAGTCCCTCGAGGCGAAGAAGAGGTGGACGTGGTGGGCTTGAGCCCCGCCTCACCGAAGCCCGCGGAGACTACCGTGGCAGTCATTCACCCCTTCAAGCCGAGGGAGGGCGTGACGGCGGCGGCGATCCTTGGCTTCCGCGAGGCCTGTGCTTCTGCGGAGGAGGGGGACTTGGTGGCCCAGCTTAGCCACTTGGACCCCACGGAGCTCTTCGTCAGCTCGAACGAAGTCCTCATACGAGTGAGCGGAGCCCCTTGCCTCTTCGAATTATATGTTATCCTTTCGCTAGCACTTATGACTTCTTGAATTTCTGCAGGCCTTCGCATTGAACGCAGCCGCTTCGACTGCTGCCGACCGGCGGATGGAGCGCCTCGCAGAAGAGAAGGAGGCCCTTCGCCGCGAGGTCTTGGAGGAAGCCGAGAAGCGGAGGCGGGCCGAGGCTTCGGCTGCTGAGGCGAAGGAAGCCTTGGCCTCGGAGACGGCTCGGCTCCGCGCGGAGCTCCAAGCTTCGAAGGACGCCGAGGCCCGTCAGGCAAAGGAGAACGAGGAGCTCCGCCAGCGGGCTCGGGATCTTGAGGGCTTCATCGTGGCTAATCTTGGCGAGGCCACCCAGAGCCTGACCGAGGTCCTTGAGAAGATAGGGACCGAGTGCCGGACTCTGGATTTTGGCGATCAGGACCCGATTGGGGACCGCGCCGACTTCTTGAAGACTGCAGCTTCGGTAGCGGACGAAGCGCTGACGGGCTTCGCTCTTATGGCCGGTCGCGTCGCGGGCCAAGGGGTGCTGCATATGCTTCATGCCGCCGGGTGCGACCATCTTCGGATGGCAACCTCCGTGGCCCCCGTGGTCTTCGGGGGTCCGCACTTGGTGACGCCTCCGGGAGAAGTCCGCGGGGCCTGGCGGCGGCTGCAGGAACCTTGGAAGGAGCAAGGCTGCGAGGCAGTCCTTGACCTCATGAAGGCCCTTCGACAACGCCGGTTCAAGGGGCCCGTCGACTCGGACAAGCCTTCGACCTCGACGACTCCGCCTCCGAAGGTGTAGATCTCCTTAGGCTTCCTTGTAATACCTAGCTGTAGGCTTGTAAAAACTTATCAGTTTATTAATATGAATGCGGGGGTTTTTTATACCTGCCCAGGCTCAGCCTTCGAGCATAGACCTCGAAGTCCTCGAGGACTCTGAAGGGCTTCGACAACTGTGGGCGATTCTTGAAGTAGCTAGGTCCAAAGGCCCCCCTCGGTTTAAGCTTCCGAGGGGGCCTAGGGGTGAAGCCATCTCCGAATAGCTCAGGATTTGCTAGCCGCTGTGAAGGCGGAGCCCCTTCAGAGCCCTTTACCTTTGCCTTCGCGGGCGGCCTTAGCGAGCGACGAAGCCCTAGACTTTTCTGCCTTCGACACGGCCCCGCCTGCTTCGCGAACTTGGAGCGACCTGCGAAGTGGAAGTCGAAGTCTGTGGGCTTCGGAGCCTGGACGGGCCGGTCGAGGGAGAGCGGGCTCCGACGAGGCAACGTCCAGCCGAGGGGGGCCCCCGCCGAAGGAGAGGCAAGCGAGGGCTGGGGCCTCGCACTCGGTTCTTTTAGGCTTAGATACAGATTACTCGTAGTTTGTTTTCGAAGCATGTTTGTAACATACTTCTCAATTGTCTCTTAATGAACGGAGTTTATTATATTTGCATACTTCGTTTGTATGCTTCGCATTGTTCGGCTTCAAACGCTTATCTTGTCACGCTCGTACTGCGCATTACACTCGCACACCCCGCATACGTTCTTCCCCCCTTTTGCTCGTGGCAGTTAGGGACTTAACCGTTGCTGGTGCGGGCAAAAAATAAACATGCGAAGGGGTGCGCCTTTTCGGCGGCTTCGGATATTTGGATTTGTACCGAGCGAAGGCCTCTTGCGGGCTCCGAACGCATCAATTTGGTGCGAAGCAAGGCTTCCGCATAACCAATTTGAGCGAAGCATGCTTCGGCATGCCGGGATTTGGATGCTGTGCGCGGGCGAGGCCCTGAACGCACTCGGATTTTTTTAGCGAAGTCTGGCTTCGACAAGCTTAGTTTTTCAGCTTAGATCACGTCACACGAAGCGGGGCTCCGGTGCGTGTTTAGATAGCGAAGCAAGGCTTCTGGAGCTTGGTCCTGTAGTGAAAAGGATATTTTGTGTGGATTCACCGAACCTGTGATATGTTGAGCCACCTACGACTCTGAGCCACCTTCGACTCTGGGCCACCTTCGACCCTGGGCCACCTTCGACCCGGGGATGCGTCAGGCCGGAGCCTGGAATCCCGGACTTGCCGAGCCGTCGCTCGGAAGCCTCAAAGCCAGCTGATACGGGCACGGAGGCGCTGTGTAGCCTTCGGAGGAGTGCTCCGGAATTTGAAAAGCGAAGCGAGGCTTCGGTTTTTTAAATAAAGTGAAGCAATGCTTCAGTTTTTCAATAAGGCGAAGCAGCGCTTCGGATTTTAATACGCCGAAGCATGGCTTCGGTTTTTCAAACAAGGCGAAGCGGTGCTTCGGATTTTAATGAGGCGAAGCAAGGCTTCGGTTTTTGAATAAGGCGAAGCAAGGCTTCGGGTTTTAAATAAGGCGAAGCAAGGCTTCGGTTTTTTAAACAAAGGCGAAGCAAGGCTTCGGTTTTTCAACACGGCGAAGCGGTGCTTCGGATTTTAATAAGGGGAAGCAAGGCTTCGGTTTTCGAATAAGGCGAAGCAAGGCTTCGGGTTTAAATAAGGCGAAGCAAGGCTTCAGGCGAAGCAAGGCTTCGGGTTCGATTTTCGGGGTGAAGCAAGGCTTCGAAAATGCATTGAAATGATTACATGACACGTCGAGGTAGTGCTTCGGACAGCGGACATACCTCGCGAGATGGCTGAAGGTTGGCCTCGTAGCCCCTAGGGACCTCGATGACCTCCAACGCACAAAGCGGAGCCCCTTGCTGGGGGCGAGCCCTGGTAAGCGGAGGGCAAGGGAAGGCGGAAATTGGCCTTCGGACTGCACCCGAAGCCCCTTGCCGAAGGGTGCGCGAAGCAGAAAGCTTCGAAGCTCCCCCGCAGGCGTGCTTCGAATTGCAGGCAGTGGTAGAGAACTTAGCTTCTAGTCTAAGTCCCCACGGACGGCGCCAACTGTTGGAACAATTGCGTTAGTTCCAGCAGGTTTTCCTGTGGTGGTGTATGATGTGAAGAATGAACCTCGATGAGTTCTCTCAGAGGGAGAAGGGGTTTATACTGGTTCGGGCCTCCCCTAGGGGATAATAGCCCTACGTCCAGTTTGTGGTGGATTTGGCATGGTATGCCTTAGAATGGAGAAGAGAACTACAGGGTCTCATGGCCCCCTTGGGGTATATCCCCCCGTTACAAGGGCTTGGCCCTGCTTTTATAGGCACGCAGGCCTTAAGGAAAAGACCCAGATACCCCCTACAGGCCCCAAGACTTATAGGGGTAGACAGGGAAAGGGAGACAACTACTGCACACGGGTACCAGACAGCTTTTGCAGCTTTACAGACGTGTCAGGCTGCGCCAGACTTTGACCAGCTAAACGACATACCAGGGGCGGAGGGGCCCCCGGTATGGACTGTACTTAGATATCCTCGAGCCTCGAACAAGGGTCGGAGCTCTGTGGCAGAGGCTGCGGAGGGGGCTTCGAAGTGCACCCGAAGGGGGGGGCTTCGAAGCGCTGCTCCGGAGGGCGGCCTCCGGACTTGGCTTCGGAGGGCGGCCCCCGGTCTTGGTCTCAGAGGGTGGCCTCCGAACTGGACTTCGGAGGGCGGCCTCCGGTCTTGGTCCCGGAGGGTGGCCTCCGAACTGGACTCCGGAAGGTGGCCTCCGGGCTTGGCTTCTGGAGGGCCGTCTCCGGACTTGACTCCGGAGGGCGGCCTCCGGGCTTGGCTCCCGGAGGGCGGTCTCCGGACTTGACTCCGGAGGGCGGCCTCCGGGCTTGGATCCCGGAGGGCGGTCTCCGGACTTGACTCCGGAGGGCGGCCTCCGGGCTTGGCTCCCAGAGGGCGGTCTCCGGACTTGACTCCGGAGGGCGGCCTCCGGGCTTAGCTCCCGGAGGGCGGTCTCCGGACTTCTGTACCCGGAGGGTGGCCTCCGGCGCCTTGCGCCGGGGCCCGGACTGGGGGCTCCGGGCCGGACCTCTTGGTCTGAGGGCTCCGAAGCTACGGACCCCGGAAGGCACCTTGGGACCTGGAAACAGCATTTAGATAGAAAACAGGCTCCGACAGTACTGGGCCTAGGGCCGAAGGATGTCGGAGGCTGACGTCATTTGGCCCCTGTTTAAGGGAAATATATTCCCCCAACAACTTACCTTTATCTTGGTTGCATAATGCATTTGCTTGGAATCTTGGAGAATCATGAGGATGAAGTATTTTCCCTCAACAGTAGCCCCTCGAATAAGCTTCTTCGGATAGCCTGTACAGCATGGAGAGCAGTATACGCAAGAAATATTTTCATGCTCAGGACCTTAGAAAAATACAAGGTATTATAAATGTTCGAATAATCCTTGGCATCAAAGATGTATCAAATCCGGGCTTCGAGGTCAAACCTCCGTATGATTGCTCCGAAGGAAAATGAACCGTTATGATGACAGTGAATCACAAAGAGCCATTACTTTTGTACCGTTATCTCTCAAATAGCAGTGAGACCTTTTCGAGAAAGCAACAGCCGCAAAAGTTTACCGCGGATTCACATTCTTTCACTCTTTGGCCCCACATGTCATTGACGTGGGTTGGATCTGCAAGTGTGAAAACATGCGCGAATCGTGCCGAACGAGAATGGAGCGGTTATAAAAGAGGAAAGCGACCAGCGAAGAAAAAAATTTTACAGAGCTTTTGTGCTTCAACATTTACACTCGTTCATCTTTTAACCTTCCTCTCTGAAACTTTCGAGCACATCATCAATGGCGAGAACCAGTGCGGCGACCTTGGCACAGCGGCAAGATTGGGCCGCATTTGCGGTGGCAGTGATGGCGGGAGCTCCAGGGGGCTCCTGGCCCAAGGATCCACGAGAACTCTGCCCATCGTCGAAGAAGCCGTTGAAGCAGACATTCATCCCTGGGCGATCGGCTTGCTCGGCAGAGTCTATCAAGGAAGTAGTGAGCCGGAAGCGGGGATCGAGGATGAGGACTCGGATCCCTACAGAAGAAGTGATTCCAGCGCCGAGGAGGGGAGAAGTCATCGTCTTCGAAGTTGGGCTTGCGCTTCCTTCAATAGATTTCTTGACAAAGGTACTAGAGATGTTCCACGTCACTCTACCGTAGCTATCTCCGAACGTCATAGCTAGGCTGGTGGTCTTCGAATGGGCCCTTTAAGCTAAAGGGTGTGACGGAAGGTCCGAAGTGTTCGCGGTAACCCATGAAGCTTCGTTCCAACCCAAGCCGCATGACGGGCCCGGAGAAGACTCTGGCCTTGCGGGGCCTCTGCAAGAGATCTAGTATAGGAGGGAGGTGGAGGTGACTTCGGACGTAAGTCTGCTTTCAATGCGACTTGGGTTGTTGTATTCGGTGGCCAAGTGCATGAGTATGCGAGACCTGGTGGAGGAGTTCATCGCCCTCTCGATACCTCTGCCCGGGCCAATTGTCCCGTTGTTTTCCATAGTACTTCGGAAGGGGAGCTTTGAGCTCTAGGTAACACTTTGATATTTCCTGCACTCAGATTAGTCATATAGAATATATGTAGTTTTCTTAACAGATTGTTACCTTATTTCGGTGGCTCCGTTGGCGCTGGCTCCGGAGCAAATAGCTCGGGCAGCGGAGAGAGTGCTCGGGGCCCCTACGGTAGTGGAGAAGCAGCGGAGGGTGGAGCTGGTTGGGAGCTAGGAACGCTCCAATCGAGTGTGGAGTGCACTAAGAATCGAAGCCCCTCCACTTCCAAGCGTCGACCCAGCAGGCCCGGTCTCTCGAAAGAGGAAGGCTGCTGCTGGGACATCCAAGGCCGTGAATATCGTGGCGAAAAAGGTGGATAAGAAGGCTAAGCTCCCTTCACCTCCAGTGTCTCCTCCTTCTCTAGACATTCGGAGCTCTTCGGAGGAGGAGTCTGAAGAGGAGGAAACTTCAAAGGCCCGAATGGGAAGGGAGCTCAAAGCTCTACTTATGGAAGGTGGCGAGAGGGATTCTCGGGCTAAGATCGAGGATCCACTTTGGGTGGATGTCGGATTGACACCGGCGGCCGAATAGGAGATGGCAGTCCAAACTAAGCCCACAGGGGTTCAGGGACTGGAGCCAGAGAGCTCCTATTGGCTAGTGACCGGAGTAGTGGTGACAGAGGTAAGGGCCTCGATGTCTGCTACTCTGGCCCAAACTTCGGGGGAGGACATTGAGGAGTACCTCAGAATGTATGAGTATCTCGGGGATCTCGTAATCCTCCCTAGAAATCTAGATGGAGGTAAGCCTTCGGTATTTACTCCTTAATTCATCATACCTGAAATAATTTCATTGTATTTGCATAGTTTTTAGATAATTGACAAATACCTTACGGAAGAGGTGGCCCCGACGGCTCCTGTAATGGGGAGAGGTAAAGGAAAGTCTTGGCCTGGGCCTCTCCCCTCCTTGGTGATGACGCCATCGACGAACGATCCTTCGGTGGATGCTTCGAAAGAGGATCCCGCCAAAGATGATTAGAGAGGCATGTCCTAGCTCCTGCTATTAGCTCTGTTCTTGGAACAGCGGACAGGGCTCCGGTCTCTCCTGCAGCCCTTGGCTGAAAGAGCCAAGAGGTTGGCAACTCCGAGCTAGTCTCCACATTGAGCGAAGCCAGTGGATCGGAGCTAGACATAGCCCTTGAAAGGGCTACCCTCCACATATGCAAGGGACATGTGTACATTTAATTCATTATAATTACACCATACTTACTTTGCGTTTTGCAGCAATTTGTTCTTGCTAGAGCGGCGGCAACTTCCAACGAGCTCGAGTTTAATCGGCTTAAAAGGAAGGTTACATCACTCTAGAGGGCCCTTAAGGGCTTCAAAGATAAGTCCTTGTGATTAGAGGAAGAACTCCTTGAAGAGTAGAGAACGAAGGCCATTGCGGAGGAGGTGCTCCGAATGGAGCAGCATGCTCATGTTGGCCTGGCAACTTCAACTAAGGAGCTCCAAGTGGAGCGAATGGTGCTGAGAGCTGAAGTTGATAAACTTCGAGCAGCGAAGGTGGCTTCTTGGGCTAAACTTGTGCTGCTCCGAGACGCGCATCAATAAGCGCTGTCTCAGAAGAATTATTTAGTGACAAAGACAGCTGAGCTCTCCGCCATCACCACCGAGAAGACAAAGGTCGAGGCGAGGCACGGTGAGGTGACTGATCAAACCATGGACACCCCTTCGGGGTGTTCTGGAATATTTTGGAATGGTGTGCCCATCTTCCTCAGCTGTGGTGAATGAACCCCTTTACCGCAAGCTCAAGATGATTCAGGCAGCGGCCAAGATGATGAAGGGCTCTAGTACTCGCTATGGAGAAATCTCTGGGCATGTAGCTGGGATCAGAGTCCTTTGTCATCTCAAGCCATCGAGGTCTCCATTGCTCCTGTGGAGGGTTCGATGCCTGCAAGCTTCGCTAATGAAGGCTTGCTGTGACCATCTTTGGATGTTGCTTCGGCTTGGGAATCCTTATGGGTGACCTGGAAAGCAGATAATGAAGCTGTGGCCAAGGCATGGATCGACGAAGCCCATCGTCAGAGGAAATCATAGATGAGGCATCCGGCTCCACCTCCGCCAACTGCTCTGCTTCTAGACCCGAAGGTCTAGCCTCTTAGGGCGTTGTGTAAAAAAGACTTTGTAATGTTCTTATATTTAAATGAATGAAAAGTCTTTGCTTGGATGTATATTTTTAGGTTTGCCACATGCTTTAGACCTTTGATCTCGAAGTATTAGAACTTAATGAAGGGCTTCTCCAACAATGGGCAATTCTTGAAAGTTGAAGGCCTTATAGGAGCTCGCAAGTTTTTGTTCCTGGGGGGGCATGGAGAGATAGCACCCAATGTTTCTAGCAAAGTCCTTTCTTATATCAAAGAAGAAGATAAAGTAGTAACATCTTCATCTTTGGAGTATGTAGATTGGTCTGATTCAGAGTATCAAGTTGAAGACTCGATGGAGGCTAGCTCCGAACTGCTTCTAACCTGGGCCGAACTTCAAGAAGAGCAGAAAACTTGGAGAGATTCAAAGAAGAGTAATCAAACTCGAACCAAAATAAAGGTTTTAAGAACTCTAGGCTCCGAAGACCGAGCTGGTCCCGGAGGTAGCTCTAGAGGTCAGAGAGGTATCCGTTTCTACTTAGGTTTAGATAATAATTTTTCGTGATTATGATGTTTTGTAATGTGATTTAACCAAGCAATAAAATTTGTTTGAGATGCATCGTTTGATTGTGCCTTATTCCCCTGCCACTCTTTGTGGGTGGGGGTCGTATGCAATGCAATAGGGCCGGTAGCACACAACATCCGACATATTAAAGCCAAGGCTTCGCAAACAGTACTTGATAACCACGAACTCAGCTTTTTTGTAGAGTTCTTCGAACTGTATGTTCATATCATGATATCTTACCTAATATAGGTAGAGTAGGCCACACATCGAACTAATGGTTCGATGCCTGTAAACTTAGTAAGGAGCTTCGAATTTATAAATTAGAGCTCTGAAATTGGTCACTTAGGACTCTTAATGGGTTTCAATTGGCCGGGGCCTTGAAACCTTATTATTTGGTCATCTTCAACTCTTTTTAAGATGCTTTGAACCCGGAGGATTTGAATCTATTTGTTTAAAGTTCCTGGACTCTTCTACGGATGCTATCAAGCCAATGGCTTGGAATCCATAGGATTTGGCCACCTTCGGCTCTTTTACAGATGCGTTGAACCCGGAGGATCAAAATCTATTATTTTAAATTCCTTAGACTGTTCTACAGATGCTATCAAGCCAATGGCTCGGAATCCATATGATTTGGCCACCTTCGGCTCTTTTACAGATGCTTCGAACTCGGAGAATTGGAATCTGTTCTTTTAAAGTCCTTATACTCTTCTACAGATGCTATCAAGCCAATGGCTCGAAATTTGTAGGATTTGGAAACCTTTGGCTCGTTTATGAATGCTCTGAACCCGGAGGTTCGAACTTCATTATTTTATAGTCCTTGGACTCTTCTACGGATGCTATCAAGTCGATGGCTCAAAATCCATAGGTTTGGCCACCTTCGGCTATTTTACGAAATCCCCGAACCAGTGGTTCGAAGGCCGTATAATGGGTTCTGATGAAAGATGCTCACCTCCGCAAGCATCTACGTTCCCCTAATGCATCCACACGGGTAGGGAATATTGAGGGTAAGCATAATTTGAACCACAAGCTTTATTTTAGTTAGAAAGGTTCTTTACAATTCTTTACATGGAGCCCCTAAGCGTAATAACGTTTAAGGTGCTCCGCACGCCATGCATGCTTTAACTCTTCTCCTTCTAAATTATCTAATTTAAAAGATCCGGGGCGCCCTGAGCATAGGATAATATATGGTCCTTCCCATTTGATCCCTAATTTCTCCGGAGCAATTACACTTCGTAGTACCAAATGACCCAGTTTAAGTTCATTAACTTTTACCTTCGGGTCATACCATGCCTTTGTCTGGTCTTGGTACTTTGTAAATTGGAGATAGCTCGAAGCCTCGTTTCTTCAGACAAGTAAAGCAAGTGTTCCTTTCATCCTTATCTTCTGGCGCCGTTGCGTGGAGGGATCCACCTTTCAGCTCCGTTGGAGTCATGGGTCATCTCCGAACAACAACCTGAATGGAGTAAAACCTGTAGACCTAGATTGAGAGGTCCGAATGGACCATAAAATATTAGGTAGCTCTTCGGACCACAACCCTACAATCCTCTGATTTAATCCGGATAGAATATTTCCGTTGGCCGCTCGACGGATCCATTGGATTGGGGATGACGGATGGCTGCAATGCACATTTTAATGCCCAGCCCTTCGCAGAATTCTCTAAAAGGTTCGGCCTCGAATTGGGTGTCATTGTCGATTGTCAACTCTCTAGGCACTCCGAACCTACAAATAATATTTTGCCAGAAGAATTTCTGCATATTTTCGATGTGATAGCTGTTAAGGGTTTGGCTTCAACCCATTTAGAAAAGTATTCGATTGCTACCACCGCGAACTTCAAGCTGCCCTTCGCCATTGGGAAAAGGCTGATGAGATCCATTCCCCATTGTGCCATTGGCCATACCGGAGCAATGACTTGAAGGGGTGTTGGAGGACGATGGCTTCGTCTCCCCAACCATTGGCACCCTTGGTAGGTTTGAACCATTGATTCTGCATCTGCTACAATTGTTGGCCAATAAAGCCCCTAGCGAAGTGTTTTGCCTACTAAAGCCCGAGGGGCTAAGTGGCTACCACATAAGCCTTCATGAATTTCCCGAAGTATATCTTGACCATCAGGTTGCGAGATGCATCGGAATAGAGGAGAACAGACTCCGACTTTATATAGCACTCCGTTGACAAGCTTATAATTCTAGACCGTTGACTGTAACCTTTGCAATTCTGGGCCTTCGAGGTGACTTGATTTGTTTTGCAAATAGTCTAATATTGGGCTCCGCCAATCAGTGAGGTGGTATGCAAAATACTTCTGCAAAGGGTGGCTGAGGCAAGGAAGGTTTACAAGCTCTTCATAAAAAGCCCCTTCTGGACCTCCAATGCTCCGGCAGCAGCTTTCGCTAGGATGTCTGCAAGCTGATTATCTGCTCGAGGGATGCTTCGGATGGAAATTCCTTCGAACATTGCCTCCGTCTTGCAGATTTCTTCAAAGTACTTCGCAATATGTCGATGCCGATCTTGGAATCTTTTGTCAACATGCCCTACAATGACCTGAGAATCTATTTTGATTATAACTCGAGTGGCGCCAAGCGCGCGTGCTTTGCGGAGGCAAGCAGGATTCCTTTGTACTCTGCAATATTGTCAGTGGACTTTTTAGTTGAGCCTTGCAGAGTACATTGATTTCTGCCCTGAAGGAAAACTTATCACAACTCTGGCACCAGCTCCTGTTGCTTGAAATGCTCCGTCGGAGTACACTGTCCACACTCCTTCGCATGATTCTTCCGGAGCCCAAACTACGGATGGGGTCCACTCTGCAACAAAGTTAGCCACAACTTGAGATTTAATGGCTTTTCTTGCGGTGAAGGAAATGCCGAAGGGGGCTAACTCGACAGCCCATTTTCCAATTCTTCCGGTGGAGTCTTTGCTCCGGAGCATATCGCCAAGGGGATATGACGTAGGGACAATTAGATTGTGTGCTAAAAAGTAATGCCTTAGCTTCCGCAAGGCCATTACCAAAGCATATGCAAATTTCTCGAGCTCAGAGTATTGTGTTTTTTCTTTGGAAAAGGCTTCTGAAATGAAGTATACTGGATTCTGCACTAGTTTTCCATTGAGCTCTATCTCTCTGACAAGCACTGCGCTGACTACAAAGCCTGTTGCTACAAGATATAGGATGAGAGTTTCCTCTACAAGGGGCACTGTGAGCGTTGATAGATTTCCAAGGTAGTCCTTGATTTCGTCGAAGCTCTTCTGGCACTTCCGGCGTCCACTTGACACTTTCGGACCCTTTAAGGCTTTGAAAATTGGGAAGCTTCACTGCGCTGATCTAGCTAGGAATATATTGAGAGTTGCAAGATGTCTGGCTAGCTTTGGACTTGCTTTAAATTTTTAAGCGGAGCCATCCTTTGTAGTGCACTTATCTACGTCGGGCTCTTAGCTCGAAACTAAGTACCCTAGCAATTTCCTTCTTGAGCTCCGAAAATACATTTTTCGGGACTGAGGCGGACTCCACATGCTCGGAGGCTCTCAAAAGTTTCTGCTAAGTCAAGACTATGTTGGTGCTTTAAAGCACTATTTATTACAATGTCATCCATATAGGCTTCAAAATTTAGGCCTATCTAGTGACCTAGAGATTTAGCAATAAGACGTGAAAAAGTTGCCCCATCATTTCTCAAGCCGAAGGGTATTCACATGTAACAAATACTCCGGAAGGGGTTATAAAGCTTATCTTGATTTCGTCTTCGCGTTTCAGCTAGATTGATGATAACTGGAGTATGCATCAAGAAAACTCAGGAGCTCAGAGCCAGCCGTAGAGTAAATAAGCTGATCAATGCGCGTCATGGGGTAGGGGTCTCATGGGCATGCTTTATTCAGAGATGTGAAGTCAATGCACATGCACCATTTGTCCGAGCCCTTTTTCTTGACAAAGACAGGGTTAGCCAACCACTCCGTGTGGGATGCCTCCCTCATGATTTCGGCTCTTAGCAACTTTTCTACCTCCGCTTTAGCGAGGTCTGCTCTTTCAGTTGACAACTTGCGGACCCCTGGCGAACAGGTATGACCTTAGGGTTAATGAGCAAGCTATGCTCGATAATGCTCCGGTCAACTCCAGGGATATCTTCGTTGACCAGGCGAAGACATCTAAGTTTCTCGGACCACTTCTTCTAGCGAAGTGGCGAGCTCCGAAGGCAACCCCTTGCCAAACTGAATGGGGTATTCCCTTTCTTCTTTGACAATGATCTCGTGACTACATCATCTTCTGGGCTTGGCTTGAGGGAAGGGTTCTTCGAAAGGTCCAGGGACCCCGAAGCTTCCTCCAAGTGCTCATTGCACACTTTTTACCTACCGAGGATCAAGAGGTGGGCTGTGGCCATATTCTGCTATCCTAGCTGCAGCTTGATCTCCTAGGATCGTAAGGACTCCACCTTGTGTGGGCATTTTGAGACACAAATAATATGATGCGTCATGGCTCCAAATTGATTCAGCATCCCTCTGCCGAAGAATGTGTTGTAGGTTTACGGGGCATCGACAACATCAAAGATGACCTCCTCGACTCTGGCCAGGGGCCCCTCACCGAAAGCAACCTCGAGGCCTATTTGGTCGAGGGCATCGAGAGGAGGGCCTGCAAAGCATTGTAGTGGGCGAGCTACTGGAAGTAGATGCATTCGGGGGATGCACATTTGATCGAAGGTTTGGACGAAGAGTTTGTCAGCAGAGCTTCCACCGTCGACCAGCACCCTTTGAACTTACACCCTTGTAATGTCATCTAAAATGACAAGGGGGTCAGCATGGGGGAATTTCACCCCTACAGCATCATTGGCAGAGAATGAGATGTGCACATGGGACCACTCGGCATTTCTGCAGCCGAGTTTGAAGTCCCTATATGTCCTACTTCCCAAACGTAATCTCTCCATTAACGCTTCGACATATTACCGAGGGTCCCCCCTCTGGATATGGGTAGGACCACTTGTTTGCCATGATCTTGAGGGTCTTCTTGCTTCGGTGGTGGCACAATGTTGGCCACCAGAGGCTTCATAGGAGCTTTGAGATTGCCTGCACATCCGATAGCTTGTATGAGCTCTGACCGTGCTGCTAGAGGAGCTCGGTCTGTAGTGCCTCGACCTGAGTTTCTCCCAAGATAATCTCCCCGGAGAGCTAGTATGGACTTGCAAACTTGGTGGCATGGCTTCTGTTTTTGCCATGCACATAACAAAAGAGAGTCTAGCTCCGGCCAGCTAGTTTATCTAGAAGCTTCGAGCCACTAGCTTTATTGCCCTGAGCCTATTAATAGTTGGAAGTCATCTTTGTAGTAGGGGGCAATATTCAATACTTCAGAACGAGTGTGCTTCCTTCCTCTCCTCTGATCGTGAGAACTATTATCGAAGAGGGCATGCAGAGGACTCGGAGCCCCTGGCTCTATCTTGACTTCTTGGAGGAGGGTTGGTGTGGACGAAGCAGTCCTCCGGAAGCACCCCTCTTCTGCTTTGGCATACTGCTCGAAGTATGTCATCAATTGTGCTACTAAAGACACCAACTTCCGATGAAGTTTGATGAGGAGGTCAGGATTCATTACACCTTCGGCGCTACATCAACAACCGATGATGTGGACAACCCCTTTATTTGGGACTTGGTGTGGGAGAACCGCTTGAAGTATTCCCGAAGAGTTTCTCCTGCCTGTTGTTTTACTTGAAAAAGGCTTCTAGTAGACATCAGGGCAACGAAGGTTCCCTGGAAGTTACTCACAAATTTCTTCTTCAACTACTCCCATGACTAATTGATCCTGGCTTTAGATACCATAAACAACGAAGGGCTACACCTTCTAACGCAAGGGGGAAACACTTGCCATCGTATTTCGGACCGCTCCGCTAGCTTCTATTGCAGAGAAAGAGCGAGAGAATTCTCCGAGGTCAGCCCCTCCGGAGTATTTGTGCAGCTTTGAGGCTCAGAACCTAGGATCGAAGCGCACCTTCTGCAAGTCCAGATGCACTGGAGTTCATCGTCGAAGGAGGCGTTCTCGGCGCTCTCTTGGACATGGGGGGCTTCGCGATAATTATCGAGGTCGTCGTCTTGACGCGTCTCCGAAGCAACAGGGTTGGCCTAACGAAGCCTGTTGTGGCCTCCTACCTCCTATTTCCACTCCGCTTGAAGTCGGGCCATCTGAGCGACCACGTCTTTGGGGGGTTCTCACTTCCTAGAGGGGTCCGGGTCTTGGAAACTGACATAATCAGTTTGGAGTATGAACGGAGCTCTACAAGTGGCTCCGGTTGCTCGGGGGTTATTGACTACTTCAGGAGTTTGGGGGATGTCTGAAGGTCCTGCTCCGGAGGTCCGAGAGGACCTTCGGAGGGGGGTGGTGGCTATACTCCCCTTGGGAGGCATGACTTACGAATCTAAGTAGGGTCTAGAGACTGAGAGCTTCGAACGATGGTGGAAGGCAAAAAAAGGCCTTCGAACTTTACTTGAAGCCCCTTGCCGAAGGGTGCACAGAATCATGGGACTCTGAAACTCCCTCCACAAACGTTCTTCGAAGTACAGGTAGTGGCAGAGAACTAGCTTTTAGTACTAAGTTCCCCACGAACGGTGCCAACTATTGGCACAATGGATTACGCTAACAGATTCTATAAGACCAAGAACTGACAAATGAAGTGTTTGTGAATGCGGACTATCTCAAGGCTCCGAAAAGGATAATAGATCAGAATAGTTCTAAGTGTGTATTGAATATCAGAATATTCGATGCCTCTTACAGGGCGAGATGGGGGTATTTATAGGTAAAATACCTAGAGAAATTCACGAGGGACTTTGTGGTACTCACTAGTCAGCCCAAAAAATGAGTTGGATTCTCAAAAGAGCGGGTTTTTATTGGCCGACTATGACTGAAGACTATTTTAAGTATTATAGAGGGTTTGAAGCATGTCAAAAGTT
>JAAALK010001719.1:0-63387 GCA_019279435.1 Zizania palustris | reverse complement strand
GGGGCTTCGACTTTATGGGTACGCAGTTCCGGGAAATACTCCCAGCTTGATAACACTTCCCTCTCGATCGACTTCCGTCCCAGCGCGGTCCGCTCGGGAGACTAGGAGTGTCAAGGGGAAGGTTAAACCACCGGGTGTATGCTTTATTAATTTAGAGGTGATTACAAGCGAATTACAAGGAGCCCTTACGCGAAGTATCGCTTTAGGTGCTCCGCATGCCAAGTGTGCGCTAACTCTTCACCTTCTAAATTAGCTAATTTAAATGAACCATGGCGCCCCGAGCGGACGATTAGATAGGACCTTCCATTTATTGCCTAACTTCCCTGGTGCTATGATGCTTCGTAGAACAAGATGACCCGGCCTTAACTCGCTGAGCTTAACCTTCGGGTCATACAACAGTCTTCGTCTGCTGATGATACTTTGATAAATTAGCTACAGCTCGAAGCCTTGTCTCTTCTGACAAATCTAACGAAGCTTGTCTTTCCTCTTCGATGTCTGGTTCGGTGCTGCGAAATGATCCTCCTTTGAGCTCCGTTGGGAGTCATAGCTTCATCTCCGAATAGCAGTCTGAACGGAAGTAAAACCTGTGGACCTTGTTTGTGTAGTCCGAATGGACCACAGAATCTTCGAAGCTCTTCGGTCCACAGTCCCTTGATAGTCTACTATTCTTCGATTTAGCCCTGATAAGATATTTCCATTGGCTCGCTCAACGGCTCCATTCGACTGAGGATGTCTCACTGCAGCAAAACATAGTTGAATGCCTAGGTCTTCGCAAAACTTCCTGAAGGGTTCTGCGTCGAACTGTGTTCCATTATCAACTGTGAGATATCTAGGCACTCCGAACCGGCAAATAATGTTTTTCCAGAAGAATTTCTGTACATTATTCGAAGTGATAGCTGTTAAGGGCTCTGCTTCGACCCACTTAGAAAAATATTCGATAGCTACCACTGCGAACTTCAGATTTCCCTTTGCTAACGGAAAGGGACCAATTAGATCCATACCCCATCTGGCCATAGGCCATACCGGAGCAATGACTTGAAGAGCTGTTGGTGGGCGATGACTCCGTCGACCCATCCACTGGCATCCTTGACAAGTGCGGACCAAGCTCTCCGCATCAGCTGTTATTGTGGGCCAATAAAGCCCCTGGCGAAGTGTTTTTCCTGCCAGAGCTCTAGGGGCTAAATGACTTCCACAAAGGCCTTCGTGAATTTCTCGAAGAATTTCTTGGCCTTCGGCTTGAGATATACATCGGAGTAGAGGGGAACATACTCCGGCCTTGTATAAAATACCGTTGATTAACTGATAGTTTCTTGCTCTGAGCTTTAATCTTGACAATTGGGGCTCTTCGGGCAAATTTGTTCCTCCTTGCAAGAGTTCTATGATTGAATCTTTCCAATCTGCACTAGGAATGCAGAGAATCTCTGCAGAAGCAACTTGTGGCACCGAAGGTATATTGAGCTCCTCATAGAAAGCTTCGTCAGGCACATCCACAGCTCCGGCAGCAGCCTTCGCTAAATGTCCGCTTGCACGTTTTCAGCTCTTGGTATACTCCGAATGGAAATACCCTTGAAATGTGCTTCGATCTTGCGAATTTCTTCCAAGTACTTTGCAAGCTGTGGATGTCGGACTTGAAAACTCTTATCTACGTGCCCTGCTACTATCTGAGAATCTGTTTTTATAATTATCCTTGTAGCCCCTAGAGCACGTGCTTTCCGGAGTCCCAATAATATTCCTTCGTACTCGCTATATTATTGGTAGACTTAAAGTTGAGTCTTGCGGAGTACATTGCTCTTTGTCCTGACGGTGAAATTAATACTGCCCCAATGCCTGCTCCGGATGCTTGAAAAGCCCCATCGGAGTAAATAGTCCAAACTCCGTCATCTGATTTCTCCGGAGTCAACTTCGCAGGTGGAGTCCACTCTGCTACGAAGTCTGCTAGGACTTGAGATTTGATAGCTGTCCTTGCCAGGAAAGATATGCCGAAGGGTGCTAGTTCTACTGCCCACTTTCCAATTCTTCCAGTGGAATCTTTGCTTCGGAGCATATCTCCTAAAGGATACGAAGTTGGTACAATTACATTGTGAGCCAAAAAATAATGTCTTAGCTTCCTCGAAGCCATTATCAGAGCATAAACGAACTTCTCAAGTTCGGAGTATCTTGTCTTCGCTCCTGACAATGCTTCGGATACAAAATAGACAGGATTTTGGACCAACTTCCCATTGACATCAGTTTCTCTGACTAGGACTGCGCTGACTGCTGAGCCTGTGGCTGCAAGATACAGAAGTAGGGTTTCGTCCGCAATAGGCACCGTAAGTGTAGCAAGATTGCTGAGATACTCTTTAATATCTTCGAAACTTTTCTGACACTCCGGTGTCCATGCAAAATCTTCGGACCCTTTCAAAGCTTTAAAGATCGGCAAACTCCTCTCCGCAGATCTTGATAAAAACCTGCTAAGTGCGGCCAGACGTCCAGTCAGCTTTTGCACTTGCTTTAAATTCTCCGGAGGAGCCATCTTCTGCAGCGCAGTTATTTGAGTAGGGCTAGCTTCAATTCCCCTGCTTGAAACTAAGTACCCTAACAACTTTCCAGCCTTAGCTCCGAATATACATTTTTCGGGGTTAAGGCGGATCCCACATGCCCGAAGGCTATTGAATGTTTCTGCTAAGTCTAGGCTATGTTGGTGCTTTAAAGCACTCTTTATTACAATATCATCCATATAGGCCTCCACATTGCGACCTAGTTGATGACCTAGAGCCTTAGCAACTAATCTTGAAAAAGTAGCCCCGGCATTTCTTAGGCCGAAGGGCATTCTTACATAGCAGAAGACTCCCGAAGGAGTTACAAAGCTCGTCTTGATTTCATCTTCGCGCTTCAACCATATTTGATGATAGCCGGAATACGCGTCGAGGAAGCTTAGTAACTCCGAACCTGCAGTGGAGTCAACTAGTTGATCAATTCGGGGCATGGGGTAGGGGTCACGTGGGCACGCTTTATTCAAGATGTGAAATCAATGCACATGCGCCACTTTCCGGAGGACTTCTTCCTGACGAAGACTGGGTTGGCTAACCATTCTGTATGGGCCACTTCTCTGATAATCCCAGCCTTCAACAGTTTTTCAACTTCGTCCTTAGCTAGAGCAGCTCTCTCTGCGGACATCTTCCGGAGCCCTTGTCGAACAGGCCGGGCCTTCGGGTTTACAAGCAAGCTGTGTTCAATAATACCCCGATCGACTCCGGTGATATCTTCGTCAGACCAAGCGAAGACGTCCAAATTTTCTCCTACAACCTTTTCCAAGGAAGTTGCAACTTCGGGAGGTAAATCTTTACCAAATTGAAATGTGTATTCTTTACCATCTTTGACAATAACCTTCGTTGCAATCTCTCCTTCGGGACTTGGTCTTGGAAATGACTTCTTCGAAGCTTCGGAGGAGGCTGAGAAAATTTCTCCATTATCTTGGACACTGTTTACTTGCCTCGGATCAAGAGGAGGACCATGACCATATTCTGCTCTCCGGGCTATGGCTTGATCTCCGAAGATTGTCAGAATTCCTAACTGTGTGGGCATCTTCATGCACAAGTAGTTGTGATGCGCCACTGCTCCGAACTGATTCAACATGCCTCGGCCGAAGATAACATTATAAGCATACGGGGCATCTACCACATCAAAGATAACTTCCTCAGTTCGGGCTAGTAAACCTTCTCCGAAGGTTACTTCCAGGCCTATCTGGCCAAGTGCATCTAGCGGAGGTCCTGCAAAGCCTTGCAGAGGACGAGCCGCTGGGAGGAGATGCTTCCGGGAAATGCATAACTGATCGAAGGCTTGTACAAATATGATATCTGCCGAGCTACCTCCGTCAATTAGCACCCTTCGGACTTCAGTCCCTGCAATATCAGCAGTGATAACCAATGGATCTGCGTGCGGGAACTTGATACCAGCTGCATCCTCCGCAGAGAAAGATATTGGAACATGAGACCACTCCGGCATTGCAGCTGCAGATGACGAAGTCCCAATGTGGCCTACTTCTCGAACGTACTCCCTTCGCTGTCTCTTGGACATGCTTCCGAGGGTACCTCCTCCGGAGATAGGGAGAACTACTCTCTTCCCTCTATCTTGCCCTTCTTCTTGCTTCGGAGGTGGCATAACATTGGCCACCGGAGGATGCCTTGCAGCATCAAAATTTTCTATCCGCGCCATAGCCTGGACCGGCTCCGAGCGCACTGCTGCTGCTGGACTTCGGTCGGTACTACCTCGACCTGAAGTTCTCTCCAAGTATTCTCCCCGAAGGGTAAGAATAGCCTTGCAGGTGTCAGTTGCATGGCTTCGATTCTCTCCATGAATACAGCAAAAAAGGGTCTGGCCTTTGCCAGCCGTTTTTCCTGGTGGCCTCCAGCCACCGGACTTGTTCCCCGCAGGTTGTGGAACTTTTGGTGCAAACTTCTGCGGGGGTGCAATGTTTAAGACTTCAGAGCGAGGGTGCTTTTGCCCTCTTCTTCTATCATGTTGCACTTCGGGGACTGGTTCTTGCGGCTGAGCCGAAGTCTTCACCTCTGCTTTAACTTCTGTTAACACTGTCGAAGTAGCAGTAGTCCTCCGAAGCCAACCTTCTTCCGACTTCGAGTACTCCTCGAAGTACGACATCAACTGTGATACTGTGGTGATGCTCTTCCGATGCAATTTATCTAGAAGGCCTTTATGACTGACGCCTTCCCGAGCCGCGTCAACCACTGAGGATGTGGACAGCCCCCGAATTTGCGACTTCGTGTGAGCGAAGCGCTTGAAGTACTGCCTCAATGTTTCTCCGGGGAGCTGTTTCACTTGGAAAAGGCTTCCTGTCGTCATGGGGGGCACGAAGGTGCCCTGAAAGTTACTTATAAACTTCCTCTTCAACTGTGACCACGAAGCGATTGATCCTGGTTTTAAAGACTAGAACCATCTCAACGCCACTCCTTGAAGAGCCAACGGGAAGCACTTTGCCATAGTTTCTCTGTCTCCGCCACTAGCCTCAATTGCTAGGGCATAAGAACGCGCAAACTCACTGGGATCTTCGTCTCCGGCATACTTGCAAAGCTTCGAAGCTTTGAACCTCGGATCGAAGCGAACCTTCTGAAGCTCGGGATGCAACGGAGATTCATTGTCGTAAGAGGCGTTCTCCGGGGCTTCGGGATAGTCAAGATCGTCGTCTTCGTGCACTTCGGGGATAGCTGGGGTGGCTTGAGGGCGAAGCCTGTTCGCAGCCTCCTGTCGCCACCTCGCTACCTCGGCTTGAAGATTGGCCATTTGAGTGGCCATGTCTCCAAGGCTATCTTCATCTCCTCCGGAAGGACCTTCCGGGTCTTGAGAACTGGTATGATCAGTTCGAATCGGAATGGAGGGTGGCAGAGTGGCTCCGGGCGGTCGGAGTGTAGAAGGGGTTGGTGGAGAGGTTTCGTATCCTCGAGGGATAGAAGCCCCTTGCGGAGTTTGAGGTGGAGGGATAGTCGAAGACCCTCCGACTTCGACTGTGTCGAAGGGTATCTCTCCGGAGATCCGAGAGGACCTCCGAGTGGGATTGCGAGGTGCGCTCCGCTTAGGAGGCATGATGCAAGAGGTTGGTAGAGAACGAAGTTTTTTGGACTAAGTTCCCACGGACGGCGCCAACTGTTGGCGTAAAAGATTACGCTAACAGGTTTCTGTAGAAAAGAAACTAACAAACGAAGTGTTTGCGAAGCAAACTGTTCTAAGCCTCCGAAAGGATAATAGCTTAGAATAGTTCGAAAGTGTGTATTGAATCACTTGTAATCGGTTCCTATTACAGGGTGAAATGGGGGGTATTTATAGGCCTAAACATTAAGGAAAAGACCTATTTATCCCTCTATTACAACCGACATTAAGGAAACTATTCGGTTTCCTTAATAGGGCTAAAATGGTAAAAGACTAATCTAATAGGATAGAAGATAAGTCTTCCATCTTAGCTGGCAGAAAAGATCTTGAAGGGCTTTGGTTCGAAGACATACTTCGAATTAAAGCCTGCCTTCGGGCTTCGAACCAGGTTCCAAGCCACCTTCGAAGATGACCTTCGGACAATCTTCGAACTGGTTGGCTGTCGTCATGCTGCTTTGGCAATAACCCCGAAGATGAGATATTTTCCCCCAACAGCATGCTTATCAAGATGATTCCTACTCCTAGTGGACGCACTAGAGGGACGGAGCTGATTGCGGAGGTAAGTATTATTTATTCGAACCTAATTTATGGACTTCGAGCCATCGGCTCGAAGCATCCGTCAAGGTGGGAAAGTACCATAAAAACAGATTCCAAGCCACCGGCTTGAAAGCATCCATAAAAAGAGTGCAAAGAGACCAAATGATACGGATTCTGAGCAATCAGCTTGAAAGCATCCGTAAAAAGAGTCGGAGGAAACCATGAAAAACGGATTCTGATCCACCGGCTTGAAAGCATCCGTAAAAAGAGTCTGAAGCGACCACTATAATCAGATCCCAATACATCCAAAAAAAAGTCCGAAGCAACCAGAATAATCAGATTCCAATACATCCGAAAAAGAGTACTAAGCTACCATTTACGGACTCTGGACCAATGGGTTCGAAAAACCCTTCAAGGTCCATAGAGACCATCTACTCAAATAATGACCGCTGGTTCTAAATTCTTTTTCAATATAATAAGGGGCTCTAACCCTCCGAAAACAAAAACTGTTGAAATTGTACTCTTAGCAAGCATTACAATCGTTGTGTGTAACCATCTTCGCTTGAAAATCGAAGGTGCTTACCCTCAAAGTGGGGCTAGGAGGTAATTAGACAATTTCGAAACATTTCAGTTTATATTACTCAATAAATTTTATTACACTAGGAAAAATTAGTGTCTAAGCCAAGAAGAAAGCGAAGGCCCCTTCTATCACCAGAGCTAGACTCGGAGTTAGCTCGGCTTCGAAGGCGACTTGTCCCGGAGCCTGGAGTCTTTACAACCTTACGTTTAATCCATTTCCCCTTCTTCAAAGCTCGGAAATCTCTTTGTTCTTGCTGAAGCTCGGCCCAGGTTCGAAGTCGTTTGGGGCTACTCTTCGCCTGCTCCTCACCAGACCATTCTTCTTCGGACCAGTCAACATCCTCCAAAGATGAGGATTCTATATTAACAACTTCTTCTTCCCCCTTCTCCTCCTTAATATAGGCTAATATTTCTTTACATATTTTGGGTATAACCTCTCCATGGCTCCCTCGAGGAATTGAAAATCGAGGATGCCCGTGAGGCCTTAAGGCTTTGAAGGTAGCTCACAATTGATGGAGCCCTTCGTTAATCTCTAATACTTCGAGTTCATCATCCAAAAAAGGTCGGAAAGCCTAAAAACATTTCCAAATTAGTATTTTTTATTCAAAAGGAAGACAAAAACATAAGTTTTTACATAACGGAACCCTAAGGAGAACTAAACCTTCAGGTCCAAAGGAGGCTTGCTAGTCAGAGGCTGCATCCACGCTTGCTTGTGATGGTGGCCTTCGTCGTTCCATGCCTTCATAGCTGACCAGCCTTCGGCTCTCCAGGAAGGCTGAAAAGCCTCCCAAGCTATGACCACGTCAAGCGAAGGGGTCAATAATTGGTCCTCGAAGTAGCGAAGTACTCTGAGGCTACTTGGCCGGAGATCTCTCTGTACCGAGTACCCGAAGTCTTCATCGTCTTCGATGCTGCTTGGATCATCTTAATTTTCTGTTGTAGAGAATTATTGGCTGGCGACGAGGAAGTGCACAAAGTCCCAAAATACTCCAAGACACCCTGGAGGATATCCATGGTTTTGGAGGACACACTCTCACACTTCGATTTTTCCACGGCCAATGCCTCGCTCGAGACATTCATGTCACGGATTAAAGAAGAGAGCTCGGTCATCTTCGTCATAAGGACAATTTTTTGTCCAAGCAGCTTCCTCGCGTCTTTGGCCAAACGTTGCTGCTCTTCCCGAAGCCTTACAAGCTCAGCTCCCAAAGCTGCCTGCTCTCCTCGAAGTCTCTTAACTTCAGCCCAGAGCACCACCCTTTCAGCCCCAAGCTCCTCCTTCGCGGCCTCCACTTTAGCTTTGGCGTTCCGCTCTGCAAGAGCCATATCCTCCAAGCTCGAAGCCCATTTTTCGGAGTCGGCAAGGCTCCATTGGAGAGCCATCACCTTCTCCTTGAGCTGGTTTGTTGGACCGGAAACGGCGACCAAAGGGGGGGTGAATGGGAGCTTTTTAAAAATTCGGGCTAAAAACAGCCTTCGGTTTTTTAGTTCTGTCTTTTGCGGAACAGGCTTCGAACACAACCTTCGAAGGTCTGGTTCGGAGGTATTTAACAGCTCCGAACACAGGCTTCGCAAGGAGTAAAAGTCCGAAGCCAAGAAGACTTCGCTCCACCCACAACCCCGAAAACTACTCTGCTAAGTCAGTGCATGCTCCACACACAGGGTGCTTTGAGCAGGCTTCGCACTTCACCCTTCGCAAGAGTGGACTACCCTCTGAGGACTTCGACATAATACTTAGCGATAGCAACTGGTGCTGGGCTTCGTACTGCGAAGGTCTAAACGCACACTACCAGACTTCGCTAGGGGCTTCGACACGAGAAGCAAAACGGGCTTCGATCAGGGCTTCGCTAGTAAGCAGCGAGGTCTAGCCTCCTGTTACACAGAGCGAACCCACACTGAAAAACACACTTCGCACAAGACACACTTCGCCTAGACAGGCTTCGGTGCACTACTACTAGCGAGGTATGCAAACAAGCTCAAGCAGGAAAATGAACACAGAAGAAGGGCTTCGCTGCTTGAACAAGGAACACTAAAAATGAACTCACTGGATGAATACAGAGTGGTGGCTAGTACAGGAGCTCAATAGTAAATGCTCAAAGTGTTAAATGTTACCTACCCAACCCCCATATTTATACCCACAATTCACCCAAGTGAATTGACTAATTTACCCCTAGGGTTTACATTGGTTTTGTCTCTACGGAACATAGGGGTACAAAAGGTAGTCAACTTTATTCTGGAGGCTTCTCTGTCAGCTTTGCAGAGGGGACAGCGTCAGCTTTTTGCAGAGCAGACAATGTCAGCCTTTGCAGTCTTTGACCTTTCTGAAGCCCCCCTTCGCACGTGAGGGGTGCGGTAGCTTCGGCGAGAATCCTTGAGCCTGACGGCCTTCGCTTCACCGAAGATAGCCTCCGATACAGTGATGGTTTTGAGCAGAAGCCGTCAAAGCCCTTGGGCCTTCGCACCACCACCTCCGGAGTGGACCACCACGGCTTCGCAGCTACTCCCAGCTCGAACTCCGTCAGTCCGTGTACCGAAGCCATGCATGTCCGAAGTACCACAAGTCAACCTTACTCCGGAGCTAGCCTCGCTCCGAAGCCTGCTTCACTCCGATGCCCCACCTTTGGAGTACCACCCTTCGAAGTCCCTCCTTCGTCCAAGGCCTCCGCATGAAGCATTCCATGAGCCCTTCGTCGCAGTGTCTCTCCCTGAGCACACTCCTCGACGAGCCTCACCCGGACCATGCCTTCGATGCACCTCGACTTTTGAGACCTTCGTCGGGTACCTTCGAGTGTCTCCCTCCAGAGCACACCTCGAACACTTTGCCTCTGCTGAGGACTTGATCCACTATACTCCGAAGTCACCCCATCCGGAGTACCCTTCGAAGTGCCTCGCCTCCGAGGACTTTGTCTCGGAGTACCTTCACCCGGAGCCACGCTCCGCACTTACTACCTTCTCCTGGTGCACCTCGACCCGAGGTCCGACCTTGACCCCTTCGCAGCCACCGTGACGGAGCTCCCCGCTCACCTGGCATCAAGCCTCCCGCTTGACCCAGGTTCACCTGCTACGAACCGTCTTTCGCCTCCGCAGTCCCCTGCGCACCACAGACAAACAGACAAGTGTATCCAGTACTCCGGAGACCTCTCCGAGTTAGCAACCTTCGGCACACACTCTGGTGTACCGCCCAAAGTACCGAGACCTTCGGTACAAACCCAGTCATCGTGTACTGTCGGACCCCTCCGACAGGCACACTCCGCTGCAACAGCTGCAGCAACCAAAGCAACCTCCGAACACCTTCGGAGATCCAACCTCCAAACCCCTTCGGAGGTACCCCTTCGAAACAGAGGTTAAACACAGTCAATCACTCATCACAGACTCCGAAACCAACCCTTGGTTTCTCAATCTCCGCCTTGATGAGTGCATTGACAACCAAATTCAAGTTCAAGAAAATTTGAAGAATTTCAGCACACAAGTGACCATAAAAACTTAGAACCGAGCCAAAACATGTCACTTGACAAAAGAATTTTCCTCCCCTTTTCAAAAGAGTAAGAATCCCTTCGGCAAATCTCCCCTTTTTCAAGATAAAAGACTCCCCCTGAGTTAATTTTCCCTTTTTGCAACAGAGAACTCAAATTTCTCCCCCTTTGGCAATGCAAGCATCAAGGAACATTCAAAAGATGCATAGCTTCAAAATGGACAGAGTTGCAAAGACATATGACGCAAAAATATGCCAATATTAATACCAATTTTTCATGTGCTCAGCTCAATTTAACATTCTCTAAAAGCATGATGACAGCATGTGATTTTGTCATTTTGAAATAAATGCATCACCACTTAATCACGGTAACTAGACAAGTAAAAGCAAGGACTGCGCAAAGCTAGTTAATTTCTACTCTAGACAGACAAGTCCAGTTCAAATGGAGCATGAAAAGCAAACTTGATGATCAATGAATTTTGTTGTTCTTTTTCATAATGCCAGGAGTTATTTGTTTGTCCACATTATACTGTCCAATCAAGCCAAGCCTAGGCATGAAAGCCATCGGAAGCTTAAGGCGGTGATTTTGGCATACACTATACTATCCCAGTTCAGACCAATGTGCAATGGTAAGCAGTCTAAGATAGAGTAGTGCGACAAACAAACCCACCTGGATCTTTTCACTTGAAGCATGCAAATCATGGAGTTTTTGATTTTAACTAAGTGAACCAATTTTTAGCACTTGATAAACATCCATGAGTAAGTAGAACAATTTTTCAAGTTGCAATTTTTAGCATCCAAAGAAAAGTGTCTTGCTATCAAGCAGATAAAAGATAGCTAAAGCAGTCCTGCCTATACATGCTAGATACAAGATTGAGCAGCGAGCATGATTTGAGTTTTGGAAAGAAAACATCATGCACATTAATGTTTCAGATAAATTAAAAAGAGCTGAGCTGACACGATTTCATGAATTAAAATCAGGCATATAAGTGCAAAAGATGTAAATGCAATTCCACACATGATGAGCATATGCAAGATAATTAAAATCAGCTCCCCCTCACAAAATGCCGTAAGGGTGACAAATACCAAGTTCCCCACGCAAATAGGCAAATCGAGAAGCATCGAGGGGTTTTGTGAAAATATCGGCTAGCTGGTGTTGGGTATCAACATATTGAAGTTCAATATCACCCTTCTCATTGTGATCTCTGAGAAAATGATATCGCACATCAATGTGTTTGGTTCAGGAGTGCTGAACCGGGTTATTTGCAATACAAATAGCACTAGTGTTATCACAGAAAAGTGGAACACTCTTATAATCTAACCCGAAATCCCGCAAAGTGGAAGCCATCCACAAAATCTGAGAGCAACAGCTAGCTGCAGCAACATATTCGGCCTCAGCCGTCGATTGTGCAACACTAGACTATTTGCGGGAAGACCAGCAAACCAGAGAAGTACCCAGAAAATGACAAGTACCAGAGATACTCTTCCTATCAATCCTACACCCAGCAAAATCCGCATCGGAATAACCTCGAAGACATAAATATGAAGACGTTGAATACCATATGCCAAATTCGAGGGTATGTTTGAGATACCTTAGAATGCGTTTAACCGCTTGGCGGTGCGAAGCTCGTGGTGAAGCCTAAAAACGAGCGCACAGACACACTGCGAAGTGTATGTCCGGCCTCGTAGCAGTCAGGTAGAGGAGGGAGCCAATCATGCTTCGGAACTCCTTCTGATCTATGGCTTCTCCATCTTCGTCAGGATCCAATGCTACAAATGTAGCCATTGGAGTGGCGAGTGGCTTCGCATCAGCCATGTCGAATTTCTTGAGCAGGTCCTTGGTGTACTTTGTCCGGTGGACGAAATTACCTTGTTTGCCTTGCTTGATTTGCAAACCAAGGAAAAAGGTGAGTTCACCCATCATGGACATTTCAAATTCCCTGCTCATGGCATCTGCAAACTCGGCAACCAAAGCATGAGAAGAGCCACCAAAGATGATATCATCCACATAAATCTGAACTAGGAGGAAATCTTTGCCATGCTTGAGAGTAAACATGGTTTTATCAACAGAGCCCATCAAATACCCCCGCTCAAGCAGAAAAGACTTAAGTCTATCATACCAAGCCCGAGGGGCCTGCTTGAGTCCATAAAGAGCCTTATGAAGTTTAAGGACTTTATGTGGGTACTTGGGGTTTTCAAAACCAGGAGGTTGTTTTACATAAACATCTTCACCTATGAAGCCATTAAGAAAAGCACTTTTGACATCCATTTGATAGAGTTTGAATCCCCGGGATGTCGCAAAGGCAAGCAAAATCCTAATGGCCTCAAAGCGAGCAACAGGTGCAAAAGTTTCAGTAAAATCAATCCCTTCTAGTTGAGAATAACCCTGAGCCACAAGCCTAGCCTTGTTTTTAACTATAGTCCCATCCTCCCCTTGTTTATTTTTGAAAATCCATTTTGTTCCAATAAAATGAACGTTTGGTGGAGGATCAACTAAAGTCCAGACTTGGTTTCTCTCAAAATTTTCAAGTTCCTCATGCATGGCATTGATCCAACTAGAATCAGAAAGTGCATGGCAAACATCTAAGGGCTCGAAAGAAGCAACAAAAGCTGAATCAATGAAATGAGCATGAGAACGTGTTACCCTTAGATCAAGCTCACCAATGATCTGCTCGGGAGGGTGCATCCTTTGAACATGATGTGGAGCCTCGCGGCGGGATGAAGTCTCCCCCTCAACTTGTGCGTTGGAGTGGTCCAAGATGACCGATGTCGAGGTAGTTGCTTCGGGACCTTGTGCCGAAGTGGTCGAAGTGGGGTTAGCTTCGGGGGTTGATGTCGAGGGTAGTAGGGGTTCATCCTCGAAATCTCCGGGATCTTCTTCTTCGAAGATGGTCTGTTCCATGTCGTGTTCATTTGCCTGTTCAAGAGCAGAACTAACAGAGGGGGTTGATTCATCAAAAGTCACATCACATGACTCGATGACAGTGTTATTTTCCAAATTATAAACACGATAAGAATGACCATGTGTAGTGTAACCCAAAAAGATCCCGTCAGAAGATCGCGACTCAAATTTATCCAAGTTACCACGTTTTAGGATAAAGCACCGACAGCCAAAAACTCGAAGATGAGTAACCTTGGGCTGTCTCCCAAAACGTAGCTCATAAGATGTCAAGTTTAAAATTGAGCGCAAGAAGATTCGGTTTGAGATGTAACATGCAGTGTTCATGGCCTCAGCCCAGAATTTTCTAGGAGTCCTATGCTCATCAAGCATCGTCCTAGCCATCTCAACCAAAGTGCGGTTTTTCCTCTCAACGACACCGTTCTGTTGAGGAACCCGCGGAGCAGAGAATTGATGTTCCATGCCATGCTCCATGCAAAAGTCAACAAAGAGACTATTTTTGAACTCAGTGCCATTATAACTTCGAATGAATTTTAATGCACCAAGGAGTTCAGTAAAAAGTCTCAAAGCCAAGCTCCGAAAGTGTGAAAACACTTCATCCTTGCTGGCAAGAAAGAAGACCCAAGAGTAGCGAGAAAAATCGTCGACAATAACTAATACATACCACTTGCCGCCTAAAGAACTAACCCGAGAAGGACCTACAGTGTCCATATGGAGAAGTTCTCCGGGTTATTCAGTCATCACTGTGGTGACTAGCGAATGCGAAGCGGCAATCATCTTTCCATGTCGACAAGGAGCGCAAACTAAATTCTTCTCAAACTTGAGCTTGGACAATCCTCGGATCAGACCTAGGGCACTCAGACGAGCGAGCAACTCAAAGCTCATATGCCCTAGTCTCCTATGCCACTTCCAAAGCTCAGAAGTAGAATGTGCAACAAGACAATGAGAAGAACCAGATGACTATGAAAAATCAGCTCCAAAAACCCTCCCAACTCTAAAGATCTTACAAACCACAACGCCATCAGAATTGAGCACTTGCGAAGTATCGCGATGGAATCGCACTTCGAAGCCCTCATCAAGCAACTGAGATACCGAAAGCAAATTGTATCCCAGGTTTTCAACCAAAGCAACATCTTTGAGAGTGAAATTCGAATTAATTCTTACCACACCTTTACCTTTCACTCTACTCCTTCGATTGTTGCCGAAGGTGATATGTTCCCTTTGCTTGGTTGTGGTGAGGCTGGAGAACCATGTTGCATCTCCGGTCATATGGCGCGAACAACCGGAGTCCATGATCCACGTGCCCTCCAAGCCTCGATCTGTCGCCTACACATGATAAGAATATCTCGATCGCTCAGTGCTGGGGTGAGTGGAAAAATGACGAGGCATCCAGCATTGAGTGACACGAGTAGTAGGCACAGTAAAAGTAGACGGTCTACGCACATGATAATCTGAATCATGCAAAGTGCAAGGTCTACCTACATGCTGTGATCAAACAACATGTCGAGGTCTCCTACTCTGACGAGGTACAAAGCTACTCGCCCGGGGTCTACCACCATATGGAACATGGTGAACACCTCGAGGAGCAAAACCTCTCCGAGAAGCACGAGGAGCCTCAAAAGCAGGACGATAGTACATCTCAGACTCATGCATACCTAAAGATGGGTAATGCATGTCCTGGTAACTCATCGCCTGAGAGCGTCGCTCATCCTTGATGCGACGAAAACAGAACCCAACCAAATGACCCGCCCGCTGACAATAGGAACAATGAAAAACTCTCCTAGGGGCACTCTCATGGGTCTTAGGAGCAACTCTCACAAGCTCCTTGGGCTTCTGTTGAGTGGTTTTCTTTGGAGGGATTTTCTTGGCAGGAGGAGTGGTTTTCTTTTGAGCTCGGGTAGGTTTCTTGGCTGAAGGAGTGTCTAACAGAGCTCTCTCTTTCTCTAAGGTAGTGGGTGAGGTGAAAACAGTTTTGTTCTTACTGTCTAAAGAAATCCTCTCAAAACCCAAACCTAGAGCTACCCCTGCTCTGTCAGCACACATCTTGGTTTTAGCCAAGAGCAAGTCCATCCTACCCTTTCCCTCAGTGCATTTGTTAACCACAGAAAGAAGGTATTCATTTGTCACAGACAGGCTGCACATCCTTAGAACTACCGGCTCTCTCCAATCTAGCCTCTAAATCATGAACATGTTTATCACGTAAATTAATGCTCTCGCGTAATAAAGAACAGTTCATGCATTCAATAATATCATGAGGTCTAGAATCAACCACCAAAAGCTGCTTCTGTGCAGTCTCAAGCTCAGAAAGAGTTTGAGCATGCACAGAACGCAACTGAGCAAGCTCACCCATGACAACAGAACAAGATTCACATTCAGCATCATTTACTTTAGACTTAAGCATGGCATACTTAGTAGAAACAGATTCTAGCCTAAGTCTAAGGTCTTTTCTTTCTCTAGCGGCTTGCACAAGTAATCTATACTGACCAAGAACTACTTCATTTAGCTCATCTAATTTCATTAAAAGCTGGTCAGATGATAGTGGTACCTCAGATGAGTCAAGCTCATCGCCGCTGTGATCGCTATCGGCCATGAAGCAAAGGCCGGTGAAGTCTCGTCCCTTCTTGTCCTTCTTGTCCTCCTTCCTTGGGGACTCCTCCTCCTCAGAGCTCGACTCCTCAGTTGAGGAAGTGTCGATGTCGCTAAGAGCAGCAACAAATGCTTTGGAAGCGGCTTTGGCTACTCTCTTAGCCACCTTGCTGCGCTTGCCCTTCACAAAGGGTTTCCTTTCCTTTTTGTGGTATTTAGGGCGCTCACTCTCATCTCTCTTTTTGAGCTTAGGGCAATTAGCCTTGATGTGAGAAGTGTCGCCACATTCAAAGCAACCACTAAAACCACTTCTCCTCTGATCCCGTCTCTCATGGTGAAAATGGGTGAACCTTCTGGCAATGAGAGCAAGCTCATCATCATCCAGAGTGTCCACCTGCTCCTTTGTGACAGAGACCAGGGAGGACAAAGCAAAACCATCTGCAAGAACACAAGTACTAGATGTGCTTGGTTCTGCAGTGGTGCCACGGCTAGTGCTAGAAACCAATGCCAATGGCTGTGGCAAAGAGCTTCTGTGCACTGCAAGAGATGCCTTGGCAATCTCTGTGGACTTCAGCTTGCTGAAGAGCTCATCACAGGTCAAAGTGTCATAACCTGCAGACTCCTCAATGCTAGATATCTTCACTTCCCATATGCTACGATCAAGAGCATAGAGAAGCTTGATAGCCCTATCATGATCATTGTAAGCAAGCGTCCCGTTGGACCGCAAGTTACTCACTATTGCATCAAAGCGAGAAAACATGGCATCTATAGATTCACCAGGTGCCTGCACAAATAGCTGATACTGTTGATTGTATGTGCTTTGGCGCCTGGCCTTGATCTGTGTAGAGCCCTCACGAAAAATAGTGAGTGTTGTCCAGATTTCCCTAGCAGTCCTAAGGTGCTGCACCCTATCAAACTTACTCCGGCTCAAACCAATGAACAATATATTTCTTGCCTTGAAATTGGCATTATACTGATCCTTCTCTTTTTGAGAGGTGCGAGTCTCAGGGATGGAGTATTGTGAGTCCACAATCTCCCAAATTGCATTTCCTTGGCTTAGCAAGTAAGCCTCCATGCGCACCTTCCAGTATGCAAAATCAGTCCCATCGAATAGAGGAATTTTACTAGCTTTGTCCATGTCGCCAGCAGATCACAAAACCGGTTAAGGTCAACTGGTGATCTTAACCTGCTCTGATACCAATTGTTGGACCGTAAACGGCGACCAGAGGGGGGGTGAATGGGAGCTTTTTAAAAATTCGGGCTAAAAACAGCCTTCAGTTTTTAGTTCTGTCTTCTGTGGAACAGGCTTCGAACACAACCTTCGAAGGTCTGGTTCGGAGGTATTTAACAGCTCCGAACACAGGCTTCGCAAGGAGTAAAAGTCCGAAGCCAAGAAGACTTCGCTCCACCCACAACCCCGAAAACTACTCTGCTAAGTCAGTGCAGGCTCTGCACACAGGGTGCTTCGAGCAGGCTTCGCACTTCACCCTTAGCAAGAGTGGACTACCCTCTGAGGACTTCGACCTAATACTTAGCGACAGCAACTGGTGCTGGGCTTCGTACTGCGAAGGTCTAAACGCACACTACTAGACTTCGCTAGGGGCTTCGACACGAGAAGCAAAACGGGCTTCGATCAGGGCTTCGCTAGTAAGCAGCGAGGTCTAGCCTCCTGTTACACAGAGTGAACGCACACTGAAAAACACACTTCGCACAATGCACACTTCGCCTAGACAGGCTTCGGTGCACTACTACTAGCGAGGTATGCAAACAAGCTCAAGTAGGAAAATGAACACAGAAGCAGGGCTTCGCTGCTTGAACAAGGAACACTAAAAATGAACTCACTGGATGAATACAGAGTGGTGGCTAGTACAGGAGCTCAACAGTAAATGCTCAAAGTGTTAAATGTTACCTACCCAGCCCCCATATTTATAGCCACAATTCACCCAAGTGAATTGACTACTTTACCCCTAGGGTTTACATTGGTTTTGTCTCTACAGAACAGAGGGGTACAAAAGGTAGTCAACTTTATTCTGGAGGCTTCTCTGTCAGCTTTGCAGAGGGGACAGCGTCAACTTTTTGTAGAGTAGACAATGTCAGCCTTTGCAGTCTTTGACCTTTCTGAAGCCCCCCTTTGCACGTGAGGGGTGCGGTAGCTTTGGCGAGAAGCCTTGAGCCTGACGGCCTTCACTTCACCGAAGATAGCCTCCGATACTGTGACAGTTTTGAGCCGAAGCCATCAAAGCCCTTGGGCCTTCGCACCACCACCTCTGGAGTGGACCACCACGGCTTCGCAGCTACTCCCAGCTCGAACTCCGTCAGTCCGTGTACCGAAGCCATGCATGGCCGAAGTACCACAAGTCAACCTTACTCCGGAGCTAGCCTCGCTCCGAAGCCTGCTTCACTCCGAAGCCCCACCTTCGGAGTACCACCCTTCGAAGTCCCTCTTTCGTCCAAGGCCTCCGCATGAAGCATTCCATGAGCCCTTCGTCGCAGTGTCTCTCCCCGAGCACACTCCTCGACGAGCCTCACCCGAACCATGCCTTCGATGCACCTCGATTTATGAGACCTTCGTCGGGAACCTCCGAGTGTCTCTCTCCAGAGCACACCTCGAACACTTTGCCTCTGCTGAGGACTTGATCCACCATACTCCGAAGTCACCCCATCCAGAGTACCCTCAACCATCGGCGCCACCTCAACACTTTCATGGATGAAGGCCTCGGTTCCCATCTGAGACCCTTCGTCCTCCCCCGTGAGAAGAGCGTCAAACTCCTCCGCCATCCGCATGTCCATGTCGTCCTGCTCTTCTGATTGTTCTGGTGATGAGACGGGAGATTTGGAAGGGGTAAGAGCCTTCAGCTTGTGGGTCACCTTTTTTGCAAGCATCTTCACCGGTCCCGAATACCCCACCTTAGCCTTCCTTTTCTTTGGAGCCTGGTTCGGGGTGGAGCATTCTACAAGGGTTGGGGGCTCAACTCCGAGTATGCTCCATACTCGATTGAACCGCTCCAAAGTCCCAACCAGATTCACCCTTCTCTACTTTTCTATGAGCGTAGGGGCTCCGAGGACCTTCTACGCAGCCCGGACAATTTGTTCTAGAGTCAAACTCACGCGTGGAGCTGAAAGATAAGATATTGTTCGATTAAGTTATTAAAATAAAATCAATATTTGTGTATGAAAAACCTTTATACGGGATATGCGAAGAGCTTACCTGTGGAGCTCGAAGGAATTTCTCGAAGTCCCCCCTCTGGGTTTTCCTCGAAGTTGATCAACCAGGCGGCCATCAGCGGAGGAATCCGAAGCCCGGTGAACTCCTCTGCCAAGTCACGCGTAGTCATGCAATGACTTACAGAGTGTAATAGTCCAAGGCGGACCTGAAGCTGGCTCGGATCTGGGTGGACTTTCACCTCCCTCCGGTACAAAATATCTTCCAAGGGCCCCACCAAAGCACAAGTTGTTCCCACCTCAGCGTAGAACCAGTGAAGGATCCAATCGGAGTACCACCTGTCACTGATGGCCTTCAAGGGATCCGATCCTGGAACTCATCATGGAGTTGAAAGTTTATGCTCCCGGTAAACATCTTCGGCTGACATGAAGATTTTTGAAGGGCGGCGAAGATCTCTGCCCTCCCGGCACACCCTTTAGCCCGCATGGCCCATTCGAAAAGAGCCAGACGAGAAATTGCATTGGGGGAAAGCTGAGGTAGAGTCACATGAAACAATCTCAATACCTGTGCCAGAAAATCCACCACCGGAAGCCCCAATCCAGCTTCGAAGAAAACCTCGAACACCACCTCCTCTCCGGCATGTGGAATCGGGATCACTTCTTTCCTAGGTTGGCGCACCCTTACTCTGGGACCCATCCTTCCAGCAACTGTTGTGGAAATAGACTTCTTCGAGCAAGACGACACCCCCAAGCTATACGATTGATCCATATACATGGCAGATGTCGGGCGAAGGTCATGAGCACCGGCCGGACGAGTATTATCTAAAGGCCCTGCCGCCGTAGCCGCCGCCATCGACTACTGGCGAGCCAAGGTTGAAGCGGGAACAGAGACCTTGTTGCTAGTCTTCGCCATCGGAGAAAAAGAGAATTTGGGAGTGTGTGCTGAGGAAGAAGAGAGGTGATGTGCGAAAACAATCGATAAAGTGTCCAAAGTTCACTTTTATTGTCCTATTTATAGCAGTCAAAATTCCTTGTTCTGTACATTACAGAGTGTCATTTGGTTGCTCTGTTTTGGTTTCAATGCCGTCATAACTTACAGGATTGCCTCATGAAGAGTTGCAACCGTCGAAGATAATGTAACCGTTAACTTTCTCAAAGAGTAACGACTCTATTTCCGACTCTATTGGCTCTAAAAGGAATCTGTCGACGAAGCCATCCCTGCGGATGCCTCCGAATAGGATTCAGTCCAGAGATATTTTACTTCCGAGTGTTTCTAAGGATTGTAAAGATTCTCAAGCTCCTTTTTCTAAATTCTAAGCATGAAATTATTTCTTGTGTATACTGCCCTCTTCACTGCATAGGCAATTCGGAGAGAAGTATTCGAGGGGCTACTGTTGGGGGGAAATATTTCATCCTCCAGAGGAGAAGGAAACTCCCATATCAATACAAGCAAAGAAACGGAGTCAGGATCTTTACCTCTGAAGAAGATAAAAGTATCAAGACTTCGGATTATTCGGAGCCCTCTACAGTGAAGGCCTTCGTCAAGACTTCGGCGTGATGAAGCCTCCCGAAGCCTCTTCACCCGAAGGGGTACTGCTAGCAAGGATGAAAGAACTATCTTCTCATTGATTAAACTAGCATTTACTCTTTTAACCCTACGAAGAATATTAAATAGTATCTTCTTAGTCGGTTGTAATTAGAGGGTAAAGCGGTCTTTTCCCTATGTATTCTATCTATAAATACCCCTCTTCGCTCTGTAAAGGGTATCGGATACTCAGATATTCAATACACACTTCAAACTATCTCAAGCTATTATCCTATTTGAAGCCTTGGAATAGTCTTCTGGGTGGAGGGTGGAACTTCTGGGAAGTACTCCGACTCCTCGACGGTGTCATAATCTTCACGACACGCAAAACGAGAAGAACAAACAATTTAAACATAATAAAATAAATAGTACAATCATTTCAATTAAATTGGCTAAGGTTGAAGAAAAATAAAAGAGAGGCTTTTTGAAATTGAAATGATGAAATTTGGAGTTAAAATGGGATAAATATGAATTTTTAAAGTTTAAAACAATGCTCATGGTTTTATTCTGAATAACAAACAGAAAAAATATGGCAACAAATTTGGCTAAGAAGGTAGAGAATAAAATGATGAATTTTCTAAAATTTTAATGGTAAAATTTGGAGTTAATGTGAAGAAGTTAAGAATTTTTTAAGTTTAAATCAATTTCTGGAATTTATTTTAAACTCTAAAACAGCCGCCGGTCCACGGTGAGCCAGGTCCACCGTGAACCCACGCACTGTGTGCGTAGGCCAGATCAAGATTGACCGTCGTATCGAGATCGGGCGTCCACGGTACGTGCGGGGCGATTAAGTGGAATTAGACGACCGAGATCGCACGATACCGCTTCGATCGGACTGACAGCCCAGATTGAACCCGTGTGGGTTTTAATCTTAGCCGTCCGTGTCTAATCGAGCTGCTGTGATTGAATCTTACATGGCATGGGTAATTACCCATGTCGGTCGTTGTTGGGGGAAAATATCTCATCTTCGGGGTTATTGCCAAAGCAGCATGAAGACAGCCAACTAGTTCGAAGATTGTCCGAAGACCTTCTTCGAAGATGCTCGGAACCTGGTTCGAAGCCCGAAGACAGGTACTGGTTCGAAGTATGTCTTCGAACCAAAGCCCTTCAGGATCTTTTCTGCCAGCTAAGATGGAAGACTTATCTTCTATCCCATTAGATTAGTCTTTTACCATTTTAGCCCTATTAAGGAAACCGAATAGTTTCCTTAATGTCGGTTGTAATAGAGGGGTAAATAGGTCTTTTCCTTAATGTTTAGGCCTATAAATACCCCCCATTTCATCCTGTAATAAGGACCGATTACAAGTGATTCAATACACACTTTCGAACTATTCTAAGCTATTATCCTTTCGGAGGCTTAGAACAGTTTGCTTCGCAAACACTTCGTTTGTTAGTTTCTTTTCTACAGAAACCTGTTAGCGTAATCTTTTACGCCAACAGTTGGCGCCGTCCGTGGGGAACTTAGTTCAAAAAACTTCGTTCTCTACCAATTTCTTACATCATGCCTCCTAAGCGGAGCGCACCTCGCAATCCTACTCGGAGGTCTTCTCGGATCTCCGGAGAGATACCCTTCGACACAGTCGAAGTCGGAGGGTCTTCGACTATCCCTCCACCTCAAACTCCGCAAGGGGCTTCTATCCCTCGAGGATACGAAACCTCTCCGCCAACCCCTTCCATACTTCGACCGCCCGGAGCCACTCTGCCACCCTCCATTCCGATTCGAACTGATCATACTAGCTCTCAAGACCCGGAAGGTCCTTCCGGAGGAGATGAAGATAGCCTTGGAGACATGGCCACTCAAATGGCCAATCTTCAAGCCGAGGTAGCAAGGTGGCGACAAGAGGCTGCGAACAGACTTCGCTCTCAAGCCACCCCAGCTATCCCCGAAGTGCCCGAAGACGACGATCTTGATTATCCCGAAGCCCCGGAGAACGCCTCTTATGACAATGAATCTCCGTTGCATCCCGAGCTTCAGAAGGTTCGCTTCGATCCGAAGTTCAAAGCTTCGAAGCTTTGCAAGTATGCCGGAGACGAAGATCCTAGTGAGTTTGCACGTTCTTATGCCCTAGCGATTGAGGCTAGTGGCGGAGACAGAGAAACTATGGCGAAGTGCTTCCCGTTAGCCCTTCAAGGAGTGGCGTTGAGATGGTTCTGGTCTTTAAAGCCAGGATCAATCGCTTCGTGGTCACAGTTGAAGAGGAAGTTTATAAGTAACTTTCAGGGCACCTTCGTTCCCCCCATGTCGACAGGAAGCCTTTTCCAAGTGAAACAGCTCCCCGGAGAAACATTGAGGCAGTACTTCAAGCGCTTCGCTCACACGAAGTCGCAAATTCGGGGGCTGTCCACATCCTCGGTGGTTGATGCGGCTCGAGAAGGCGTCAGTCATAAAGGCCTTCTGGATAAACTGCATCGGAAGAGCATCACCACAGTATCACAGCTGATGTCGTACTTCGAGGAGTACTCGAAGTCAGAAGAAGGTTTGCTTCGGAGGACTACTGCTACTTCGACAGTATTGACAGAAGTTAAAGCAGAGGTGAATACTTCGGCTCAGCCGCAAGAACCAGTCTCCGAAGTGCAACATGATAGAAGAAGAGGGCAAAAGCACCCTCGCTCTGAAGTCTTAAACATTGCACCCCCGCAGAAGTTTGCACCAAGAGCTCCACAGTCTGCGGGGAACAAGTCCAGCGGTTGGAGGCCGCCAGGGAAAACGGCTGGCAAGGGCCAGACCCTTTTTTGCTGTATTCATGGAGAGAATCGAAGCCATGCAACCGACACCTGCAAGGCTATTCTTACCCTTCGGGGAGAATATTTGGAGAGAACTTCGGGTCGAGGTAGTACCGACCGAAGTCCAGCAGCAGCAGTGCGGCCGGAGCCGGTCCAGGCTGTGGCGCGGATAGAAAATTTTGATGCTGCAAGGCATCCTCCGGTGGCCAATGTTATGCCACCTCCGAAGCAAGAAGAAGGGCAAGATAGAGGGAAGAGAGTAGTTCTCCCTATCTCCGGAGGAGGTACCCTCGGAAGCATGTCCAAGAGACAGCGAAGAGAGTACGTTCGAGAAGTAGGCCACATTGGGACTTCGTCATCTGCAGCTGCAATGCCGGAGTGGTCTCATGTTCCAATATCTTTCTCTGCGGAGGATGCAGCTGGTATCAAGTTCCCACATGCAGATCCATTGGTTATTACTGCTGATATTGCAGGGACAGAAGTCCGAAGGGTGCTAATTGACGGAGGTAGCTCGGCAGATATCATATTTGTACAAGCCTTCGATCAGTTATGCATTTCCCGGAAGCATCTCCTCCCAGCGGCTCGTCCTCTGCAAGGCTTCGCAGGACCTCCGCTAGATGCACTTGGCCAGATAGGCCTGGAAGTAACCTTCGGAGAAGGTTTACTAGCCCGAACTGAAGAAGTTATCTTTGATGTGGTAGATGCCCCGTATGCTTATAATGTCATCTTCGGACGAGGCATGTTGAATCAGTTCGGAGCTGTGGCGCATCACAACTACTTGTGCATAAAGATGCCCACACAATCAGGAGTTCTGACAATCTTCGGAGATCAAGCCATGGCTCGGAGGGCAGAATATGGCCATGGTCCTCCTCTTGATCCGAGGCAAGTAAACAGTGTTCAAAATGATGAAGAAATTTTTTCAGCCTCTTCCGAAGCTTCGAAGAAGTCATTTCCAAGACCAAGTCCCGAAGGAGAGATTGCAACGAAGATCATTGTTAAAGATGGTAAAGAATACACTTTTCAATTTGGTAAAGATTTACCTCCTGAAGTTGCAACTTCCTTGGAAAAGGTCATAGAAGAAAACTTGGATGTCTTCGCTTGGTCTGACGAAGATATCACCGGAGTCGATCGGGATATTATTGAGCACAGTTTGCTTGTAAACCCGAAGGCCCGGCCTGTTCGACAAGGGCTCCGGAAGATGTCCGCAGAGAGAGCTGCTCTAGCTAAGGACGAAGTTGAAAAACTGTTGAAGGCTGGGATTATCAGAGAAGTGGCCCATACAGAATGGCTAGCCAACCCAGTCTTCGTCAGGAAGAAGTCTTCCGGAAAGTGGCGCATGAGCATTGATTTCACATCTTTGAATAAAGCGTGCCCACGTGACCCCTACCCCATGCCCCGAATTGATCAACTAGTTGACTCCACTGCAGGTTCGGAGTTACTAAGCTTCCTCGACGCGTATTCTGGTTATCATCAAATATGGTTGAAGCGCGAAGATGAAATCAAGACGAGCTTTGTAACTCCTTCGGGAGTCTTCTGCTATGTAAGAATGCCCTTCGGCCTAAGAAATGCCGGGGCTACTTTTTCAAGATTAGTTGCTAAGGCTCTAGGTCATCAACTAGGCCGTAATGTAGAGGCCTATATGGATGATATTGTAATAAAGAGTGCTTTAAAGCACCAACATAGCCTAGACTTAGCAGAAACACTCAATAGCCTTCGGGCATGTGGAATCCGTCTTAACCCCGAAAAATGTGTATTCGGAGTTAAGGCTGGAAAGTTGTTAGGGTACTTAGTTTCAAGCAGGGGAATTGAAGCTAGCCCTACTCAAATAACTGCGCTGCAGAAGATGGCTCCTCCGGAGAATTTAAAGCAAGTGCAAAAGCTGACTGGACGTCTGGCCGCACTTAGCAGGTTTTTATCAAGGTCTGCGGAGAGGAGCTTGCCAATATTTAAAGCTTTGAAAGGGTCCGAAGATTTTGCATGGACACCGGAGTGTCAGAAAAGCTTCGAAGATATTAAAGATTATCTCAGCAATCTTGCTACACTCACGGTGCCTATTGCGGACAAAACCCTACTCCTGTATCTTGCAGCTACAGGTTCAGCTGTCAGCGCAGTCCTTGTCAGAGAAGCAGATATCAATGGGAAGTTGGTCCAAAATCCTGTCTATTTTGTATCTGAAGCATTGTCAGGAGCGAAGACAAGATACTCCGAACTCGAAAAGTTCGTTTATGCTCTGATAATGGCTTCGAGAAAGCGAAGACATTATTTTTTGGCTCATAATGTAATTGTACCAACTTCGTATCCTTTAGGAGATATGCTCCGAAGCAAAGATTCCACTGGAAGGATTGGAAAGTGGGCAGTAGAGCTAGCACCCTTCGGCATATCTTTCCTGGCAAGGACAGCTATCAAGTCTCAAGTCCTAGCAGACTTCGTAGCAGAGTGGACTCCACCTGCGAAGTTGACTCCAGAGAAATCAGATGACGGAGTTTGGATTATTTACTCCGATGGGGCTTTCCAAGCATCCGGAGCAGGCATTGGGGCAGTATTAATTTCACCGTCAGGACAAAGAGCAATGTACTCCGCAAGACTCAACTTTAAGTCTACCAATAATATAGCGGAGTACGAAGGAATTTTATTGGGACTCCGGAAAGCACGTGCTCTAGGGGCTACAAGGATAATTATAAAAACAGATTCTCAGATAGTAGCAGGGCACGTGGACAAAAGTTTCCAAGTCCGACATCCACAGCTTGCAAAATACTTGGAAGAAATCCGCAAGATCGAAGCACATTTCAAGGGTATTTCCATTCGGAGTATACCAAGAGCTGAAAATGTGCAAGCGGACATTTTAGCGAAGGCTGCTGCCGGAGCTGTGGATGTGCCTGACGAAGCTTTCTATGAGGAACTCAATATACCTTCGGTGCCACAAGTTGCTTCTGCAGAGATTCTCTGCATTCCTAGTGCAGATTGGAAAGATTCGATCATAGAACTCTTGCAAGGAGGAACAAATTTGCCCGAAGAGCCCCAATTGTCAAGATTAAAACTCAGAGCAAGAAATTATCAGTTAATCAACGGTATATTATACAAGGCCGGAGTATGTTCCCCTCTACTCCGATGTATATCTCAAGCCGAAGGCCAAGAAATTCTTCGAGAAATTCACGAAGGCCTTTGTGGAAGTCATTTAGCCCCTAGAGCTCTGGCAGGAAAAACACTTCGCCAGGGGCTTTATTGGCCCACAATAACAGCTGATGCGGAGAGCTTGGTCCGCACTTGTCAAGGATGCCAGTGGATGGGTCGACGGAGTCATCGCCCACCAACAGCTCTTCAAGTCATTGCTCCGGTATGGCCTATGGCCAGATGGGGTATGGATCTAATTGGTCCCTTTCCGTTAGCAAAGGGAAATCTGAAGTTCGCAGTGGTAGCTATTGAATATTTTTCTAAGTGGGTGGAAGCAGAACCCTTAACAGCTATCACTTCGAATAATGTACAGAAATTCTTCTGGAAGAACATTATTTGCCGGTTCGGAGTGCCTAGATATCTCACAATTGATAATGGAACACAGTTCGACGCAGAACCCTTCAAGAAGTTTTGCGAAGACCTAGGCATTCAACTATGTTTTGCTGCAGTGAGACATCCTCAGTCGAATGGAGCCGTTGAGCGAGCCAATGGAAATATTTTATGAGGGCTAAATCGAAGAATAGTAGGATTATCAAAAGGACTGTGGACCGAAGAGCTTCCGAAGATTCTATGGTCCATTCGGACTACGCAAACAAGGTCCACAGGTTTTACTCCGTTCAGACTACTATTCGGAGATGAAGCAATGACTCCAACGGAGCTCAAAGGGGGATCATTTCGCAGCACCGAACCAGATATCGAAGAAGAAAGACAAGCTTCGTTAGATTTGTCAGAAGAAACAAGACTTCGAGCTGTAGCTAATTTATCAAAGTATCATCAGCAGACGAAGACTTGGTATGACCCGAAGGTTAAGCTCAGCGAGTTAAGGCCGGGTCATCTTGTTCTACGAAGCATTATAGCACCAGGGAAGTTAGGCAATAAATGGGAAGGTCCATATCTAATTGTCCGCTCAGGGCGCCCTGGTTCATTCAAATTAGCTAATTTAGAAGGTGAAGAGTTAGCACATACTTGGCATGCGGAGCACCTAAAGCGATACTTCGCATAAGGGCTCCTTGTAATCCGCTTGTAATCACCTCTAAATTAATAAAACATACACCCTGTGGTTTGCCTTCCCCTTGACACTCCTAGTTTCCCGAGCGGACGCGCTGGGACGGAAGTCGATCGAGAGGGAAGTGTCATCAAGCTGGGCTGTATTTCCGGACTTCGTACCTATAAAGTCGAAGCCTCCGGTGTGGTGGCTGAAATCCATCCGGAGCCCAAGCTGATACCTTGTAGGCATCCGTAAAAGAGCCAATACCACATTCTACGGAGTCCAAGCTTCGGCTGGTAGACTTCCGTAAAAAGAGCCGAAGGTGGCCAAAATCTGCGGAGTCCAAGCTGCAGCTTGCAGACATCCGTAAAAAGAGCCGAAGGTGGCCAAATTCTGCGAAGTCCAAGCTCCGGCTGGTAGACTTCTGCAAAAAAGAGCCGAAGGTGGCCAAATTCTGCGAAGTCCAAGCTCCGGCTGGTAGACTTCTGCAAAAAGAGCCCAAGGTGGCCAAATTCTGCGAAGTCCAAGCTCCGGCTGGTAGACTTCTGCAAAAATAGCCGAAGGTGGCTACAATTTCTGCGAAGTCCAAGCTACGGCTGGTAGACTTCTGCAAAAATAGCCGAAGGTGGCTAAAGCAAAACAGCATTTAAGCCATGAGCTTCGAATGTCTGTTCATATAAGTCCAAAGTGACAAATTTCTTAAGACACTAAAGTGTCCTGGAAGTTATCTCAATTGATTTCTTTCGTAAAGCAAACAAAGGTACCAAGTTACCATTCTTCTGACTACAAATAGTCGAAGACATTTCATAAGATTTTAAAAGATCTTTAAAATGACAGAGGGGCTCCGAACCCCCCAAAAAAAATTGTACTCCGAAGTTTTTTCTTTGCGCATAACCATCTTTGAATACAGTTCGAAGTTGCTTATACCCAAAGAGGGGCTAGTAAATATGGAGACAATTTTAAATCGGCATTCATTATTGAAACAAATGTGTTTACAGATTACATTATGAAAAATTGGTATCTATACCAAGAAGGAATCGGAGACCTCTTCGGTCCCGAGAGCTAGGGGTGGAATGACTAGTTCCAACATCGGAAGTTCTAAGAACTTTACGTTTAACTCTCTTCCTCCCCTTCGAAGCTCTAAAATCCTTTTGATCCTGTTGAAGCTCGGCCCAAGTTCGAAGCCGCTCGGGGCTTCTTTCCCAGCTTCTAAGATCTTCAGATCTTTTATTTTGGGCTTCACCTTCGTCTTCGGACCAATTAGTGTCTTCAGAAGACGAGGTGTTTGCGTCAATCTCTTTATCTTCCTCTTTGATATAAGACAATACGTCTTTGATTACTTCGGGCGCAATAACGCCGGAGTCATCTCGAGGAATAAGAAATCGAGGACGCTTATAACTCTTTAGAAGTTCGAAGGTGTTCCACAGTGAGCGAAGTTCGCTGTTAAGCTCTAACACTTCGATATCTTCCATAAGAGGCAAAGCCTAAAAATATGACAAACAAGACTTTCATTGATAAATATTTACAAGCATCAGCTTTACATAATCAGAAAATCCTAAATAATCCTAAACCTGCGGGTTCGGAGGAGACTGACTGCTCGAAGCTTGGCTCCGAACTTGCTTTTGGCGTTGGCCTTCATCAATCCAAGCCTTGATCGCAGATCGACCTTCGGCTCTCCACGAAGTCTGGAAGGCTCGCCAAGCAGTAGCTACGCCTTCGGAAGGAGTCAAAAGTCTCGCGTCGTCGAAGATAATGGAGCCCTCTGCGCTCAGAGTGATTGTTCGGCCCAAATCTTCGTAGTAGCGAAGTATTCCAAGGGCAGACACTTGTCCGGAGAGTTCTCCATAACGCATGCCTGCCGTCTTCATTTGCTTCGCTGCTCCTTGGATCCTCTTTAGCCGGCGCAGCAGAGTTACATTGTCATCCGAAGGTAGTGATCCAGTAGTACCGAAGTACTCCAAGACACCTAGCATCTGTTCGATGACCTCCGAAGCCACCTTCTCAGACTTGAGCTTTTCCGCATTAAGTGCATCCTTGACCGAAGTCGTTTCTGCTAAAACTCCGGAGATTCTAGCATTCTCCGTAGTCAAAGCATTCTTCTGAGTCCGGAGTTGGCCAGCTTCTTCTTGTAGCCTTACAAGTTCAGACCCTTTGGCAGCATCCTCCGTCCGTAGTCTTTCAATCTCTACCCGAAGCACAATTCTTTCTGCTTCGAGCTCTTTCTTCGCAACCTCCAAGCTTTGCCTAGCCCTTCGCTCTGTTGATATTACATTGTCCATCTGAGCTACTCGACCTTCGGAGAAGTTAAAATTTCTTTGAAGAGCTTCGTTCTCTTCCCGAAGTTGAGCAATTTCGTTTTCGTTCGATAAAGCCGCAGCGCGGGCTAAGACTGCTTGCTAAGAAAAAATAAAAAATGAAATAAGAAATTATTCATATATAATTTGCTATTTGGTTCGAAGATGCTTTATACCTGATAAGCTGCTCTTTCCACAGCAAGGTTAAGCTCCGAACCCTTCACTCTGCTTAAACGGGCTACCAGTTCTGTTTCCCCGACTTTGCGACTGGCTTCACCCAAAGGTTTAACCAAAGTCCCAAGTCCGGTTTTCTCCTCCAAAAAAGGAGTTATGAGAGGAAGCATTACTGAAGCCTTCTGATCAGCTCTGCTTAGCGAAGGTCCGGAGAGTTCTTCCGAGGCCCTTGGAACTTCTGAAGATGGCCCCCCCCCTCAGTTGATTCACTTTCATCCGTTGAGTCAGATGAAGTCGATCCTTGAGTTGGAGGCTCTATGTGTCTTTTTCCTCTTCCAGGCCCCGGTAGAGTAACCTCCGGTCGTGGCTCCGAAGTTGTCGAAGGTCTTTGAATTGTATCTTCGTGAGATACTTCGACAACAGGAGGCTCTGCAAAAACAGAAATATTATACATTGTATAATTTTGCAAAAATTGATAAAAATTATGCAAAATTTACCTTCGACATTCTCTGGAATATCGAGTACCGGACTGATCGGAGGATCAAAAGTGTAGTCCTCATCCGAATCAGCCGTTAAATATTGGACTGCAGGAGCATCGTCCTGGGGAGTCCTCGTTACTTCTTCAGGAATCGAAGCCATAGTGACTTCGACCCCACCTTCGTTCACAAGAACTCCGTCCTGAGTTATATCTTCTTGAACTACCGAAGTCATTGATTGATCAGCATTATCTCCAGACTCCGGTACGTTCGCAGGTACTTCGGCCTCATCTACACCTATAGGGGCTTCGTTTTGTTCTTCATGGGTATCCGGAGCTTTTACTTCGTCGATGTTGGCTTGGGGCTCCGGTATACCTGCAGTATCTTCAATGTGAATACTTCGTTGAGCTGCATCTTCCTCAATCAATTTCATTAAAAATATACCTTCGTCTTCTTTAGAACTAGAAATTGAAGCTCTTGAGCTCGAAGGTGCGAGGTTCTTCGGCTTCCGAGCCACCTTCTTCACCGGAGTCCTCGCGGAGCTGGAGGCTCCAGCTTCGGCTATTCTCTTCTTGGGTCCTTTCTCTTGAGGCACCCAGTCCATCAGAGGGGGCGGAGTTAACTCCAACGTTCCCCATACTCTGTTAAATCGCTCCCAACTTCCGACTAATTTGACTCGCCATTCTTTTTCCGACGGAGTTGGAACACCTAGAATCTTCTCCGAAGCCCTTACAATTTGTTCTGATGTAATAGGGTCTGAAGAAGCTAAAAAATAATTCGAGTTAGTCTTTCTTCGAAGTAAATATGTACAATGCATGTTGGTTTCGAAGTTACCTGCAGGGCTCGAAGTATAATTGATTTTGCGAAGGCCGCCTTCGGAGTCATCTTCGAAGATGATAGGCCAGTTGGCCATCAGTGGAGGAATTTGAAGACCGATGAATTCTTCAGCCAAGTGTCGCATACTGAGCCTTCGGCTAACTTTTTCAAGCAGGTTCAGGCGGGCTTCGAGCTGACCTTCGTCAGGTTGCACTAGGGCTTCTTTCCGGAATCTGATTTCTTTGAGGGGCCCAGCCAGAGGACTGCTAGCTCCGACTTCGGCATAAAACCACCTCAGTACCCAATCAGTGTACCATCTAGCATTGATGGCCTTAGCAGGGAATCGCAGAGCATATTCGTCTCGAAGCCTGAAATTGATGCTTCCGAAGGCAACCACTACTTTCTCACCTCCGGAGTCTACGGAGGTCTTCGGCTGACAAGTCGCTCTATGCAGTGCAGCGAAGATTTCAGCCCTCCCCTCACAGCCTTCGGCTCTCAGCGCCCACTCAAAGATAGCTAATCTAGCTACAGCATTCGGAGATAGCTGGGGGAGGGTTACATGAAACAGGTCAAGAACTTCGGCCAAGAAATCCATAGCAGGGAGGCCCAAGCCTGCTTCGAAAAAAGCTTCGAACACTACAACCTCTCCGGGTCTTGGTGATGGGATTGATTCTTTGCCCGGCCTCCGAACCATAACCCCATTGCTAATCTTACCCCCTGCTGTGATTGCCAAAGATTCTCTCTTGCAGGTAGACGGCCCTAACTCAAAGGATTGATCCAAGTACTTAGTCGATGGTGGGCACAGACCTTGGTCATCGGGGATTTGGGGATTTCTCCCCCCTGCCGCCATGGATATTGCCGCCTGCATCGAGGGTGCCGCCGCCAATGTCGCCGCCGCTGCTGCTGCGGCTGCCTGCTGCCGAGCCAAGGCCGAAGGAGGCGCAGATCCCTTGGTCTTCACCATCGCGATTGCCGGATTGATCTGAGGGAATGGAGACTAGGGCTCAAGAACTCGAAGGCTAGGGTTCAAGAACTCAAAGGGCTCAAAAAGCTTTGACTGAGAGGAAGCGGTGAAAAGGTAATCGGGTAAGTTTTGGGGCTCTTTATTTATAGCCTAATCTTTCCGTTTGTTACCGTTTGGGCTCTGCCCTTTCGCATTCCCGCCTGTTATTCTCCTCCGAAAATAACGCCTCATATAACTTCCGTTAGAAACAGAAACTAACGGCTATTTTTTCTAAGTCTAAAAAGACTTTCGAACTTCCTGAGTCAGTTCTAAGATAGTTCGAACAGTAATTACTTTATGACTGATTCGAAGTTCATATCTTCATGCATTTCGGAGATAAAACGAAAATCAATAACCCCTATGATTGGTTATCTTTTCTTTCCGTATACTGCTCTCCTAACGTTACAGGTCGTACGGAGAAGCGTATTCGAGGGGCTACTGTTGGGGGAAAATATCTCATCTTCGGGGTTATTGCCAAAGCAGCATGAAGACAGCCAACTAGTTCGAAGATTGTCCGAAGACCTTCTTCGAAGATGCTCGGAACCTGGTTCGAAGCCCGAAGACAGGTACTGGTTCGAAGTATGTCTTCGAACCAAAGCCCTTCAGGATCTTTTCTGCCAGCTAAGATGGAAGACTTATCTTCTATCCCATTAGATTAGTCTTTTACCATTTTAGCCCTATTAAGGAAACCGAATAGTTTCCTTAATGTCGGTTGTAATAGAGGGGTAAATAGGTCTTTTCCTTAATGTTTAGGCCTATAAATACCCCCCATTTCATCCTGTAATAAGGACCGGTTACAAGTGATTCAATACACACTTTCGAACTATTCTAAGCTATTATCCTTTCGGAGGCTTAGAACAGTTTGCTTCGCAAACACTTCGTTTGTTAGTTTCTTTTCTACAGAAACCTGTTAGCGTAATCTTTTACGCCAACAGTCGTCTTCTCCACCGATGGTCGAGGGGTGGTTGCAGGCTAGCGACGACGGCGATGGCCGACGGTCCCAACAGAGGGCAGAAATGGAAACTGGACGGCGAGGGGAGCACGACGGTACTGATCTGGGGGCTTAAAGTCATCGGGTCATGGCCGGTGACTAGCGGGTGCAACGGAAAGGCCTCGGGTCGACGGCAAGATGGTGCTCTGGTGGGCTTCGATGGTGACGGAGAGGTGGCCTAGGTCGAGGGTGATCTGAGGAACATGGCGGGGTCGACGACGTGGATTATGGAGAACTCCGGTGATGGCGAGCAGTGACTAGAGGTGGAGCAGAGGGGCGGCACTAAAAATGGTAGTGTGGGCGTTCTGTTCGTGCCGGGCAAAATTTCTCACGAGGGCCGAACGCGGAGGAGTTCGGGGCTTCTTATAGCGGCATCGAGTAGTGAATTGAGAACCCATGTTGAAGAGCATGAGTCTTATGCTCCAGATGTGATGAGTGATTGTCAACGTAAGTCAAAGAAGAGACATGAATACCTGCCATGTCTGGGGCGCACGTGACTCAGGTACACGGGCAGTGAGCGATAGCCGAGCAGAGGAGCCGCGGAGTCGGGCTGGCCCAATCTGAGTACATGGGATAGGAGCGGCAGATGATCCACTGGTCTATTGACTGGGGTTTGACTCAGGTATACGAGAGGCGAGCGGTTGCCGGGCTGAGGAATCTATGGGATCGGGTCGGCCCAATATGGGTACCGGGTGCGAAGATGGTGGACGCTTTGTCAGTTTCGTGTAGGTGGTGGTAGAGGAGACGGTGTTTATGACCATGCTCCGGAGGGTGGTTTTCGTTCCGACAGAGCTCCAGATCGTTATGGATACGGTTTTGGACCTCATGGCCGTAGTTTTAGGTAGAAGAGAGGACCGCGCTTTGAGCCGCATTTTGGTCCAGACTCATATGATTCCTTCTGCTTTCCTACTTATGAGCAGATGGCTCGACACTGGTTTAGCACCTTTGCTAAACCTGGCGTTGGACTGTTTGCTCCCACTCATGACCATTGATCTTACAGGATCGAGGACTGGAGGACGTGTGGCTCATAGATTCAGGATGTTCTTGCCACATGACAGGACATCGCAGATGGTTCTCCAGCCTCTCACCACCGAGCTCCAAGGAATACATCACTTTCAGGAACAGTGGTCAAGGGAAGCTACAAGGTATTGGGTTGATTCGCATTTCTGATTATTTCTCTTTGAAGAATGTTGCTTTGGTTGGAAACATGAATTTTAATTTAATTTCTGTTTCTCAACTTCTTGAGGATGGTTTAGAGGTTCGCTTTAAGAAGGGCATGTCTTCTGTTGTTGATTCTATAGGATCTTTAGTTTGTAGGACCAAAAGTAGCGACTAGAGGGGGGGTGAATGGGCGCCTAAAAATTTCTTGCTAAACTATATTTTAATCCCAACACCCAAATAAATTTAACCAGACAAATAATATTTGCAAAGCAAATTTTAGGAATTAAAGTTGTCTAGCTTAAAAATGACCGGTGTCATAATTTAAAATGATATATAAAGATAAACTGAATAAAACTACTGCAGTAAAAAACACTTAGAATAATCACGAGATATTAATATTATAGTCTAGAAACAAAATATTAATTAAATGAATAAAACATAGATCATTAAAAATTAATTCGAAAATAAACCTAAAATATTGCAGGTAATAAATTAAAATAACTGCAACTAATAAATTTTTCTTTTTATATGAGCAGATTAAAAACACTTAAATAAAATATGTGAGCTCTAATAATATTTTAGCAGATAAAAGTTAACCACAAAAATAATAATCAAATTCGCAGGTTAATTAAAAGTAGATGATTATCTCTAAACATGATCTACTAAAAATAGGATATAAACAAAAACTACTTACCTGCATCTTCGTGACGTAGCCGAACCAATCTGATCGGCAATGAACTGAACCGCCGGCCTGCTGTGCGTCGAACTCCTGCTCTGCAAAATGAAAAGCAGCTTCCTTGTGCTTGGGAACAGTGCACCGCCGGGGCCCACTTGTGCAGCAGCACTTGATAAATAAAACACTGGGGCTTCTGCAGCTTTTGCCAGGCGCAAGGAGCAATTCTGATGGCCGTGGTCTTGGCTCCCGCGCGCCTGCCGTGCAAAATCAAAGAGGGAAAGAACGCCTGGCGCTTGGCGCAGCCGCGCAGTGCTACAACACGACTTGCCTCGAACCGCGTGCTGCCGGGAAAAAGTTCGCTGCTGCAAACGCCGAGCCAGGAACCAGAAAAAGAAAAACACTTTCGCCGGCGGCAACCAGGAAAGAAACTATGGCGATCGAAAAACTAGTGGCAAAAAAACTTGTTGGACTGTAGATAGTAGATTGATCTTAAAACTAAAAAAGTCATCTATCCCCAGGGGGGATAGGGGCCTATTTATAGGCAAATCCTAATACATGAAAAGACTAATTTACCCTCAGGTAAAATAAACTGACTCTAAAATAAATTACGAAAATTACCAAAATATTCTTAGAAAAATCACCTGACTCAAATAAAAATATTCTAAACTTAAAAACTAAATATTAATATCATAAAAATTTATTAATGATAGATTGTCAGTTTTGCGCCGAAACTAACAAATCGTCCACCGTCTTCGCACCGTGTACCCGGATTGGGCCGACCCGACCCCGCAGCTCCCTCAGCCCGGCAATCGCTCGCCGCCCGTGTACCTGAGTCAAACCCAGTCAACAGACCAATGGATCATCTGCCGCTCCTAGCCATGTACCCAGATTGGGCCAGCCCGACTCCGCAGCTCCTCTGCCCGGCCGTCGCTCACTGCCCGTGTACCTGAGTCACATGTGGCTCAGACTCGGCAGGTCTTCTTATCTCCCTTCCTTTTACTTCCGTTGACAATCACTCATCACATCTGGAATATCAAAACCATATTCTTCAACATGCTTTCTCATAGTTTACCGGATCTAAGCCTTCGGTAAGGTTTTTTGTATTGATTTCTCTAGTTCTTCTGGCCCTTCTCGCTATCTGATGGCTGGATCCTCCTCTGAGCTCTAGAAGTGGCATAGAAGGTTAGACCATTTCAGCTTTGATCTGCTTGTCAGATTGAGTTCTATGGATCTTATCCGAGGATTGCCTAAGCTTAAGATGGAGAAGGATATAGTTTGACATCCCTGTCGTCATGGGAAAATGGTTGCCGCGTCGCATGCACCTGTGACTCAGGTGATGACTTCGTACCCGGGAGAGCTATTACACATGGATAAAGTTGGTCCATCTCGAGTACGTTAAGTCGGTGGGAAGTGGTACACCCTTGTGATAGTTGACTACTTTTCTCGATTCTCGTGGGTTTACTTTCTAGAGTCTAAGGATGAGGATTTCCAGTATGTTCATGACCTGATTTTGAAGTTGAAGAACGAGAACAATGGTCAGATGCGAGCAATTCGTTCGGACAATGGCTCTGAGTTTAAGAACTATAAGTTCGTCATCTTCTGTAGTGATCAGGGTCTTGATTATCAGTTCTCGGCCCCTTACACTCCCCCACAGAACAGTGTTGTGGAACGAAAGAACCGCACGCTAGTTGAGATGGCCAAGACGATGCTTGATGAGCATAGGACTCCTAGGCGCTTTTGGGCTGAAGCTATGAACACAGCTTGCTATCTAGCCAACCGCATTTTTCTTAGAGCTTACTTAGGTAAGACGTCATATGAGCTACGGTTTGGCAGACTGCCCAAGGTGAATCACTTGCGAGCGTTTGGATGCAAGTGCTTTGTGCTAAAGAAGGGAAGCCATTTAGACAAGTTTGAGTCTCGTTGCTGGGATGGAGTCTTTCTTGGTTATGCTTTGCATTCTCGAGGCTTTCGTGTTTGGAACCTAGATTCTCAGCTGCTTGTCGAGACTTGTGAGGTTTCTTTTGATGAGTCCATGCCTTCACTGACTCCCTCTTTTGAGCTTTTCTGGAGATGATGAGCTTGGAGAGTCCATCTTCGAGGAAGAAGATGACACTCCTGATGGTGATGAGGGCGGGCCCTCTGCACAGCCTACAGACCCCACACCTTCTGAGACTTCGACTGAGGATGAGGACGGACCTCTGATCACTCCTACTTCGATCGAGCCTCCTCAGCCAAGTCCAGAGGTGCTAGTTGCTGACTCCGGTGAGATGACTTCTTAGCCGAGTCTAGAGGTGCCAGTTGCTGACTCTGGTGAGGTGACTTCAGATCACCTAGGATCCCGAGCAGTTCAGCGTGATCACCCCTCAGAGCTCATCATCGGTGATCTTACTGAGAGATCCTTGCGTTCTTCAGTTGGTTCTCTTGCTATGTTTGTTGAATCTGCATTTGTTGCTACTTTTGAGCCCAGAGATGTTTCTTATGCTCTTTCTGATTCAAATTGGATAAACGCTATGCAAGAAGAGCTTGAAAATTTTGTTCGCAATCGGGTTTGGACACTAGATGAGCTGCCACCTGGATGCAACACCATAAGCACCAAGTGGGTGTTTAAGAACAAACAAGGTGAAGATGGGGTTGTGGTGCGCAACAAGGCTCAACTAGTTGCACACGGTTTTTGCCAGAAAGAAGGTATTGATTTTGAGGAGACCTTCGCCCCTGTTGCCTGTCTTGAGTCCATTCGTATTATTTTGGCATTTGCTACTTCTAAAGGTTTTAAGATTTTTCAAATGGATGTCTAGAGTGCTTTTCTAAACGGGTATATAGAGGAGGAGGTCTATGTTAAGTAGGCCGCCGTTTTTGAGAACCCTAAGTTTCCTCGACATGTTTTCAAGTTGCAGAAGGCTTTATACGGTCTGAAGCAAGCCCCCAGGGCTTGGTATGATTGTCTAAAGCAGTTTTTGTTATGGAACGGTTTTGTGATGGGTTCTATGGACAAAACTCTTTTCTTGCTTAGAGTTGGCTCAGACTTATTGGTTGCTCAGATTTACGTGGACGATATTATTTTTGGTGGTTCTACTAATGAGCTTGTGTCCAAGTTTTCTGAGCAGATGCATAACGAGTTTGAGATGAGTCTCATGGGCGAACTCAAGTATTTTTTAGGGCTCCAGATCAAGCAGACCAAGGATGACATTTTCATCCACCAGGGTAAGTACACACGGGACATGCTAAAGAAATTTGACTTTGGTGGAGAGCTGAAGCCTCAGATGACCCCAATGGGCACATCTAGCGGTTTGGACAAGGACGAGAACGGTGACAAGGTCAACGAGAGAGAGTATCAAGGGATGATCGGATCGCTGCTATACTTGACTGCGATGAGACCGGACATTCAGTTTGCCATAGGTGTTTGCACGCGTTTTCAGTCTTCGCCACGCGCATCTCACCGGCAGGCTGTCAAGCGTATTTTCAGGTTTCTTACTTATGCTCCTAATCTAGATCTTTATTATTATGCATCCTCATCTCTTGATTTATCTAGATTTTCCGACACTGACTTTGGTGGGTGCCGGCTGGATCGCAAGTCGACTTCCGGTACTTGCCATCTTATTGGTTCTTCACTTGTATCTTGGTCTTCTCGAAAACAATCTGGAGTTGCGCTTTCTGCTACTGAGGCTAAGTATGTAGCTGCTGCTAGCTTCTGCTCACAGCTGGTTTGGATTATTTCTACTTTGCGGGATTTTGGGTTGTTCTTCCCTTCCAAAGTTCCTTTGTTTTGTGATAGCACTAGTGCAATTAGTGTAGGGAAAAACCCATGTCTTCATTCAAAAACCAAACATATTGATGTGGGCTTTCACTTTCTAAGGGATCAATATGAGAAAGGGGTCATTGATCTTGTTCATGTTGATACCCATCAGCAGTTGGCTGATATTTTTACCAAACCCCTAGATCAGTCTATTTTGAGCGTTTGCGAGGGGATTTGAGAGTTGTGTATCCTTTTTAGGATACTTTGAGTCAATTTTTCCGTCTTCTTTATTTTTTATTGAGTCGTTTTGTGTGAGTTCATATCATGCATAATCATATATCACATTTTTGATCTTGCTTCTGTTATATGATTGATCTGCTTTACTTTCTCTAGCTAGTATATGCTTTTGATTATTTGTCGATGATCATGCTCTGTTTCTGTTCACATGATATATCTGATATTTGTCATATGCATGGCTTTTATGCTTTAAAATTGAAAAATGATAACCATTGCTTCTGGTAACTAGCATGTGTAGGTTGAATGCTTTTGCTATCTTGTACATGCCTGGTAGCTAGATACTTACTTAGATGCAAATATGCAACTTGGATATCTATATGCTTTAAACATAAAAAAATGTGCTATAAAAATGATAAAAATTCAGAAAAATGAAAAATTCATGCATTTTTATGATCATTTGAAAAGATCTAGGTGGGTTTGCTTTGTCATATTGCATTGTTCTGGACTGCTTACCATAGCACTTTGGTATGAACTAGGACGGTGTAATGGATGCCAAGACCTATATCTTAAGCTTCTGATGGTCTATTTCATGCCTAGGCTTGACTTGGTCGGTTAGCATAAGGTTGACATGCAAATAACCCCTTGCATAAATGAAAAAAGAAAAAGAAAAAGTCCGAAAATTTAAAAAAGGATAACAAGTTTGCTGAAGCACTTTGTTCTGGACAATGCTTATCTTGGTAAATATTAGTTAGCGTCTGCATCTCATGCTTTACTTTTCTTGTCAACTAGAAAATGTGGTGATGCTTTTGTTTGCAAAAATCGAAAAAATCGTGCTAATGACTCTTTTTAGATATCATCTGTTGCACTGATAATGTTTTGTGTCTTAGACAGTATATCTTTTGCTATACCTGTTAGATGTTATAATTGCAGTTAATCATATCTAAGAAGCATGCTTTTTACACTCCACCTGCACCCCATTTGCATTCATGGCATATTTCGAGGGGGAGCTGCATTTCAGAGGGAGTTTGTGTCTATGTCTCTTTAGAGTGCATTTAGTCTCACTTGATGAGTTCAATTATTAACAAGGGGGAGAAATTTTAGAGTTTAGGGGACATTTTTGGCTTTCTCTGGGATTTACTTCACGCGGAGTTTTTTCGGTCTTTTTCCTTTACTCTTTAGATATCCTTGTTGGTAGTTCTGAGATTGCACTTGATTTTAAGTCTTTATTTTGGTTAACCATAATGACCGTTTCTTGATTTTGTTTGGCTTTTGGTTATTACGATTAAACTTTTATTTTTCTTTTTTCTATTTTCTTTTGTTTTTGTTTTCATGTTTCCACGTGTTTTTGCAAGTTGTGAAGAATTGCTGAAGAGGGTGTTTTCAATGCACTCATCAAGGGGGAGATTGAGAAACCATGTTGAAGAGCATGGGTCTTATGCTCTAGATGTGATGAGTGATTGTCAATGGAAGTAAAAGAAGAGACATGAAGACCTGCCGTGTCTGTGGCGCATGTGACTCAGGTACACGCGCAGTGAGCGACAGTCGGACAGAGGAGCCGCGGAGTCGGGCTGGCCCAATCCGAGTACATGGGCTAGGAGCGGCAGAGGATCCACCGGTCTGTTGAACGGGGTTTGACTCAGGTACACGGGCGGCGAGCGGTTGCCAGGCTGAGGATTATCTTTATTTAGGATTTTAATATTCAGTATTTAAGTACAAAATATTTGTTATTCGAGTCAGTTGAATTTTCTAAGGGTATTTTAGTAATTTCAAATTTTATTTTAGAGTCAGTGTAATTTACTCTAGGGGTAAATTAGTCTTTTCCATGTATTAGTGGGTTGCCTATAAATAGGCCCCAACCCCCTAGGGTTAGGGTTGACTGTCATTTTGTTTTCTCGAGATTAATCAACAATCCACTTTTTCTATTCATCGGCAACCGTTCTTTTTCGCCGGTGCTTTAGCAGATTGGTTTTCCTTCTCGCCGGTATGCTTTCTCACCCACGAGAACCAGTAGAGGCCGGTCGTGCGCAGGCGCTACGCTTGTGCAGGCGCACGACATTTCTAGCAACTAGCTAGCGCCTAACTTCGCTAGCGTTTGCGCACGACGAAAGCTAGCAGCGCAGCAGGCGGCAGCTTAGCAATTTGTGATGACGTGTAGCAGGAGACAGCAGACTTTTCACAGGCGCAGTGCACACGACTGTCTTGGTCATTACCACGTGCAGCTGTGATGTGCATTGGGCAAAAAGCAGCTGCAGCGCAAGGCAGGCCCCACGGTGTGTGCGGTAGAGGCCGTGTGTTGCCTCGGCTGGTGCGGCAAAAAAAATTTCAGTAGCGGCGGCTTTTATCATCATCACGTGCGGGACCCACCGGTGCAGGCCACAACATTATCTCTTCGGCGCAAATTTCCTTTCACTGTTTTTATCCTCCACGGCAGCCTGGTAGCAGCAATTTCCAGCGTGGCAGATTGTTTGCGTGGGGAAGAAAAGGCAACGAGATCGACAGATGGTGGAGTTTCTTCACGGCACGGTCCACGACAGCAGTAGATCAGATCAAATGCAGGTTAGTTTTTTTATCTCCTATTTTTTAGTTGTTTAATTAAATCAATATTTATCTATTCTTAATTAGCTGCAAATCTGATTATTAATTTCGTGGTTATTTTTTATCTACTAAAATATTATTAGTGCTCACATATTTTTATTTAAGTATTGTTAATCTGCTCATATATGTTGGAACAATTGCGTTAGTCCCAACAGATTTTCCTGTGGTGGTATATGATGTGGAGAATGAACCTCGATGGGTTCTCTTAGAGGGAGAAAGAGTTTATACTGGTTCGGGCCTCCCCTGGGGGATAATAGCCCTACGTCCAGTTTGTGGTGGATTTGGCATGCTATGCCTGGGTGTGGAGAAATAACTCCAGGGTCTCATGGCCCCCTCGAGCCTGTCCCCCCAGTTACAAGGGCTTGGCCCTGCTTTTATAGGCACACGGGCCAAAGGAAAAGACCGGGATGCCCCCTATGAGCCCTAGGCTTACAGGGGCAGAGAGGGGAAAATGGCTAGCTACGGTACAAAGGTACTTTGCAGCTTTACAGGCGTGTCAGGCTGCGCCAGGCTTTGACCAGCTAAAAGGTACACCGCAGGTGGAGGCTGGGACGAAGGCTCCGAAGTGCACCCCGGAGGGGGCTTCGAAGCGTTCTCCGGGGAGTGACCTCCGAATGGGGCTTCGGAGGGCGGCCTCCGAACTGAACTCCGGAGGGCGGCCTCCGGACTTGGCTCCCGGAGGGTGGCCTCCGGACTTGGCTCCCGGAGGGTGGCCTCCGAACTGGGTTCCGGAGGGCGGCCTCCGGACTTGGCTCCTGAAGGCGACCTCCGGACTTGACTCCGGAGAGTGACCTCCGGCTTCCTGTGCCCTGAGGGCGGCCTCCGGACATGGCTCCCGGAGGGCTACCTCCGGCTTCCAGTGCCCGGAGGGTGGCCTCCGGCGCCCCGCGCCAGGGCCCGAAGTGGGGGCTCGAGCCGGACCCCTGAAAGGCACCTTGGACCTGAAAACAACACTTAGAGAGAAGCGGGCTCCGACAGTGCTGGGCTCTTGGCCGAAGGCTGTCGGAGGCTGACGTCATTTGGCCCCTGTTCAAGGGAAGTATATTTCCCCAACAGTAGCCCCTCGCATGTAGGCCTTCGGGATGGAGGGGTGCACGCGCCCTTAGGACAAATGACCTGAAAACACAAATTCAGAGAAAACATACCTTCGGAGCCTGGACCGAAGGTGACCTCGATACCTGGGGGTAATAAATGCCTGCGCTTGCCACCAGAACGGCCTCGGGGAGCCCGAACGGCTCCGCAACGGTCAAAAAGGTTACCGTTACCTTGCTCTGGGCTGGTTCGCCTTCGCTGGAGGCCCACCTGGCGGTGGGTTCGGCCCACGACGGTTGGAATTCTTACCGCGCCTATAAATAGGGACTTACCGCTTGCGACTTCGGCACACCTTCATTCGCTTTCTCCTTGTTGCCTTGCAACCTTCGCTCTCTTCTTCTTCCAGCTTCGCTTCGAGCCACCTTCGCTAGTTTTAGCCCTTCGCGGCGAAGTCCCATCAACATGCCGAAGAAGGCGATGGCGAAGCCTCTAGCTTTGGGCTCGAGCTCGGGCTCCGCACAGGTGCAGGCAGCGGCGGCTGCGGCGGCGAAGACTGCACCCAGGCGGCTAGGGCCGAGGGACCTTCGGACGCCCTCCGACAAGTTCGAGCAGACCCTGGAGATGAGGGCCTCGATTTCCACGGAGGAGTCCGTCCGAAGGGCCTGCGAGGGGAAGATTGCAGCAAAAATCCAACTCAGGGTTCCGGCGAAATCGGAGGTCGTACCAGAGCCTCGGGCTGACGAAGTGGTGGTGTTCGAGGCCTTCTTCGAGGCTGGCCTCGGACTGCCTGCAGTGGGGATGCTTAGCAAAGTCCTCAAGGCCTACAACCTCGAGCTCCCTCAGCTTTCGCCGAACGCAGTGGCGAGGCTAGCTGTCTTCGAGTGGGCCATGAGGGCCGAGGGTTGCGAGGGCCGCGCGGACGTCTTCGTCGCCCTCCACGATGCCAACTGCCAACCGAAGCCGCGGGAGGGGACGGACCGCGTCAAGAGGGTGCTGGCCTTCGGCAGCGCCAATTTCCAGCTCCGGAAGGAGTACCAAGACGCCTTCCCGGCGAGGGCCGTAAACAACAAGTGGTACTCGAGGTGGGACCAAGAGTGGTTCTATGCCTCCGTCGGCGCGAACTCTCCCCTTCGGAGTACCAACGCCCATATTCTGTACCGGCGCGAAGGGGTGGTGAAGACCAGCGAAGACCTCCTTCATTCGCGGATCTCGCTGCTCCGAAGGGTGGCGGCGAAAATGAGCATGAGGGACCTCGCGGAGGAGTTCATCACCCTTCGGCTCAGCCCCCTCGCGCGCTCCTGGCCGGAGGCTCTCTTCTAGGCTTCGGCTCGAGGTGAACTTAGTGAGTTGGCCTTCGATCGCTTCTGTAAGGCTTCACACTCTTCTTGCTTTTAACACTTCGTAGATCTTCGCCTCTAATTCCAACTTAATGCAGCCGCCCTCGACTTGAGGACCCCGGAGGAGGCCATCGCGGCGGCGGACCGAGTCGTCGGGACTCCGACCCCCGAGGAGCAGAACCAGCGCCTTGCACTGGTGGGGTCCTGGGAGCGCTGGAACAGGGTATGGACCGCGCTCGACCCCGGAGGGCTCCCTGCTTTGCCTGATTTTGCCCACCTGGCTACCTCGTCGGCCGGAGCCAAGAGGAAGAGGGGGGACGAGGACGAAGCGGATGCCTCTGAGGAGGTTGCAGCGAAGCCCGCAGCTACCCCCGACTCCCAAGAAGGCGGCGAAGCCCCCGGCGACGAAGCCCTCAGCGGCGGAGGTCGACGCGCATACCCCTGCCGCTAAGGAGGCCACGGAGGTCCCGGAGGCGACAACTCCAGGCGCGGAGGTGGATGCGCTGGCTTCGCAGCGAAGGAGTTGGAGGGCACACCTAGCCCCAACTTCCTTTCAAGAAATCTCCGACGAAGGTAAACCCTTTTTGTCTTCTTCTTTTCAACACCCGGATCCTGACTCGGCTTCTCTACAGATGACGAAGCCGATGCGAGGCCCGTAGGGGCGAAGCCGTCGGGCGAAGCTGTAGCGAAGCTCGATGAAGCGAAGCCTTCGAAAACTTCAGGAAGCGGCAGCAGCGGCAGCGACAGTGAATCGGACTCCGAGGGGACTTCATCTGAAAACGGAAGCAGCGAAGGCCGCGGCGCGGAGGACCTTCAGAGCGACGAAGATGTCGACGTGGTGAGCCTGAGCCCTGCCAAGCCGAAGCCCGTAGAGGCGACCGTGGCCATCGTCCACCCTTTCAAGCCGAAGGGAGGCGTGACGGAGGCAGCAATCAATGGCTTCCGCGAGGCTTGTGCTGTTGCGGAGGCAGGAGACTTGGTGGCCCAGCTCAGCCACCGAGACCCCACGAATCTCTTTGTTAGTTCGAACGAAGTCCTCCTGCGGGTGAGCGAAGCCTCTTAAAACTTCGAACTATACTTTGTCCCTTAGTTAACACTTATGGTTTCTTGAATTTCTGCAGGCCTTCGCACTGAACGCGGCGGCTTCGACTGCTGCCGATAGGCGGATGGAGCGCCTCGCAGAGGAGAAGGAGGCCCTTCGCCGCGAGGTCTCGGAGGATGCCGAGAAACGGAGGCGGCCGAGGCTTCGGCTGCTGAGGCGAAGGAAGCCTTGGCCTCGGAGACGGCTCGGCTCCGCGCGGAGCTCCAGGCTTCGAAGGATGCCGAGGCCCGACAGGCGAAGGAGAACGGGGAGCTCCGCCAACGGGCTCAGGATCTCGAGAACTTCGTCGTGGACAATCTCGACGAGGCCACCCAGAGCCTGACCGAAGTCCTTGAGAAAATAGGGATCGAGTGCCAGACTCCGGATTTTGGCGACCAGGACCCGATTGGGGACCGCGCCGATTTCTTGAAGACCGCAGCTTCGATCTCGGAGGAAGCGCTGACGGGCTTCGCTCTCATGGCCGTCCGAGTTGCGGGCCAAGTGGTGTTGCATATGCTTCGTGAAGCGGGGTGCACCCATCTTCAGGCAGCAACCTCCGTGACCCCAGTGGTCTTCGGGGGTCAGCACTTGGTGACGCCTTCGCCTGACGTCCGCGGAGCCTGGCGGCGGCTGCAGGAACCTTGAAGGAACAAGGCTGCGGAGCAGTCCTTGACCTCATGAAGGCCCTTCGACAACGCCGGTCCAAGGGGCCCGCTGCGCCGGACAAGCCTTCGACCTCGACGCCTCCACCTCCGAAGGTGTAGATCTCCTTAGGCTTCCTTGTAATACTTGGCTGTAGGCTTGTAAAAACTTATCAGCTTATTAATATGAATGCGGGGGTTTTTTATACCTGCCCAGGCTCAGACTTCGAGCGTAGACCTTGAAGTCCTCGAGGACTCCGAAGAGCTTCAGCAGCTGTGGGCGATCCTCGAAGTAGCTAGGTCCGAAGGCCCCCCTCGGTTTAAGCTTCCGAGGGGGCCTAGCGGCGAAGCCATTTCTGAAGTAGCTCAGGATTTATTAGCCGCTGTGAAGACGGAGTCCCTTCAGGGCCCTTTGTCTTTGCCTTCGCGAACGGCCTTAGCAGGCGACGAAGCCCTAGACTTTTCTGCCTTCGATATGGCACCGCCTGCTTCGCTAACTTGGAGCGACCTGCAAAGTGGAAGACGGAGCTTACGGGCTTCGGAGCCTGGACGGGCTAGTCGAGGGAGAGCGGGCTCCGACGAGGCAACGTCCAGCCGAGGTGGCCCTGGCCGAAGAAGGGGCAAGCGAGGGTTGGGGCCTCGCACACGGTTCTTCTTAGGTTTAGATACAGATTATACGTAGTTTTGCTTCTGAAGTATGTTTGTAACACACTTCTCAATATACAATGAATAGAGTTTGCTATCTTTGCACACTTCGTCTGTATGCTTCATGTTGTTTGGCTTCGAACGTTTTAGCTTGTTACGCTCGTACTGCGTATTACATTTGCACACCTCGCATACATGCTTCCCCCCTTTGCTCGTGGCAGCTAGGGACTTAGCCGTTGCTGGTGCGGGCAAAAAATAAACGATGCGAAGGGTGCGCCCTTCGGCGGCTTCGACGCACGAATTTCACTTAAGCGAAGGCCTCTTTTGGGCTTCGAACGCTTTAATTTGGTGCGAAGCAAGGCTTCGGCTGCTCGAAATTTCACTGAGCGAAGGCCTCTTCCGCGCTTCGAACGTGCTAACTTGGTGTGAAGCAAGGCTTCGACACAACCGAGCCTAGCGAGGCATGCTTCGGCATGGTAGGATTTGAATGCTGTGCGTGAGCGAGGCTCCGAAATGCACTTAGGTTTTAGCGAAGTATGACTTCGAGACGCTTAGGCGTATATTACATTAACACGCGAAGCAAGGCTTCGGAGCGTGTTTGGATAATGAAGCAGGGCTTCGGGACTTGGTCCTGTAATGAGAAGGATATTTGGTGTGGATTCACCGAACCTGTGATAGTGTGAGCCACCTTCGACTCTGAGCCACCTTCGACTCTGGGTCACCTTCGACCCTGGGATGCTTCGGGTGCGGAACCCAGAATCCCTGGGACGCTTCGGGTGCGGAGCCCGGAATCCCTGGGCACATCGGGCCAGTGGCCCGGAGTCCTTATTACTGCTACGGGCCCGGAGGCGCCGTGTAGCCTTCGGAGGGGTGCTCCGGATTTGCTACGGGCCCGGAGGCGCCGTGTAGCCTTCGGAGGGGTGCTCCGGATTTGCTACGGGCCCGGAGGCGCTGTGTAGCCTTCGGAGGGGTGCTCCGGATTTGCTAAAGTGAAGCAAGGCTTCGGATTTTAAATAAGGCGAAGCAAAGCTTCGTGTTTTTGATAAGGCGAAGCAAGGCTTCGGGTTTTTTCAATAAGACGGGGCAGAAATTGCTTTAGAGGCGAAGCAGGGCTTCGAATTCAGAGCGAAGCAGGGCTTCGAATATCAAAGCGAGGCAGGGCTTCGAATATCAAAGTGACTGCGAAATTGTACATCGAAGTGGTACTTCGGATAGTGGACGTACCTTGTAAGGTGACTGAAGGTTGGCCTCGTAGCCCCTGGGGCTTCGACGACCTTCGACGCGTGGAGCGGAGCCCCTTGCCGGAGGGCAGGCTCCGGTATGCGAAGGATAAGGGAAGGCAAAGATGGCCTTCGGACTAGACCTGAAGCCCCTTGCCGAAGGGTGCACGGAGCACGAAGCCTCGAAGCTCCCCCCTCAAGCGTACTTCAGGTTGCAGACAATGGCAGAGCACTTAGCTTTTTGTACTAAGTTCCCCACGGACGGCGCCAACTGTTGGAACAATTGCGTTAGTCCCAACAGATTTTCCTGTGGTGTTATATGATGTGGAGAATGAACCTCGATGGGTTCTCTCAGAGGGAGAAAGAGTTTATACTGGTTCGGGCCTCCCCTGGGGGATAATAGCCCTACGTCCAGTTTGTGGTGGATTTGGCATGCTATGCCTGGGTGTGGAGAAATAACTCCAGGGTCTCATGGCCCCCTCGAGCCTGTCCCCCCAGTTACAAGGGCTTGGCCCTGCTTTTATAGGCACACATGCCAAAGGAAAAGACCGGGATGCCCACTATGAGCCCTAGGCTTACAGGGGCAGAGAGGGGAAAAGGGCTAGCTACGGTACAAAGGTACTTTGCAGCTTTACAGCTTTACAGGCGTGTCAGGCTGCGCCAGGCTTTGACCAGCAAAAAGATACACCGCAGGTGGAGGCTGGGAGGAAGGCTCCGAAGTGCACCCTAGAGGGGGCTTCAAAGCGTGCTCCGGGGAGTGACCTCCGAATGGGGCTTCGGAGGGCGGCCTCCGGACTGGGTTCCCGGGGGCGGCCTCCGAACTGGACTCCGGAGGGCGGCCTCCGGACTTGGCTCCCAGAGGGTGGGCTCCGGACTTGGCTCCCGGGGGTGGCCTCCGGACTTGGCTCCTAGAGGGTGGCCTCCGAACTGGGTTCCGGAGGGCGGCCTCCGGACTTGGCTCCCGGAGGGCGACCTCTGGACTTGACTCCGGAGAGTGACCTCTGGCTTCCTGTGCCCGGAGGGCGGCCTCCGGACTTTGCTCCCGGAGGGCGACCTCCGGCTTCCATTGCCCGGAGGGTGGCCTCCGGCGCCCCGCGCCAGGGCCCGAAGTGGGGGCTCGAGCCGGACCCCTGAAAGGCACCTTGGGACCTGAAAACAACACTTAGAGAGAAAGCGGGCTCCGACAGTGCTGGGCTCTGGGCCGAAGGCTGTCGGAGGCTGACGTCATTTGGCCCCTATTCAAGGGAAGTATATTTCCCCAACAATATAAAAAGAAAAAAATATATATTAATTATCAGTCGCGATAATATTTTTATTCTAGATTTACATAAAATATTTAAGTTTATTTCTGAATTAATTTCTGGATGATTCATGTTTTATTCAGTTGACTAGTATTTTAATTTTAGACTGCAATGTGAATATTTATTAATATATTTAGGTATATTTACTTATGCCATTAAATATTTTTAGAACACATTTTTATTTACTACAATTATTTTTATTTAGGTTAGTTTAGCTTTAAATATAATTTTATTTAGGCCACCGGTCATTTTTAGGCTAGACAACTTTAGTTCCTGTGATTTGCTTTGCTACTGTTATTTGTCTAGTTAAGTACGTTTGGGTGTTGGGATTAGGTTTTACTATTTCGTAAGAATTTTTAGGCGCCCATTCACCCCCCTCTGGTCGCTACTTTTGGTCCTACATAAATAAGGCGGGCTAATACATGGAAACCCGAGGATAAACTTTCCTAACTACGGCGAGGTCTATCCTTGCATGCACATGGTGATTCCGGGGTTTAAACGCGTCGGCGTAAAGGGGGAAATGGTCACCTAATTATGGGGAGTAAATGCCCGGCGCTAATTTAAAGTAAGGGGCCGGTGACGAGGAGATTGCGGAGTTAGGGTTTCGGCCGACGCGTGGGGAAGACGAAGCTGATAGTGGGGGGCCACTATCAGTGGGTGTGTGCGGGCGTGGGCGCGACAATGGTCAACGCCGATAATTAGGGGCGCATTGTTAGTGGGTGGGTGCATCTGAGAGGGTTGGCACCGACAGTTGGGGTCGGGCTCAGGCGCATGCGCGGGGAGAGGGAGGGGTACACTGATGGGCGGGACCCACGTGTGAGAGAGGGGCATGGGGCTTGAGTGGGATAGGCCAGCCTGAGGGGAGAGAAAGGGAGGGTGGGGCCCATTACTGTTAGAAATGTATTTCTAAATAAAAATAGTTGCAGAAATTTCTTTAAAAATTATGGTATACTTGCCAAGGTTCTAAAAAGTTGTAAAAATTCTCAAAATATATCTTGGTCTTAAGATAAAAATATATAATTTTCACATGTCCTGGACTGGGCCGAAGCCCTACAGGGCCGAAGGCACATCGAGTTGTGGGCTTCGGAAGCTTCCAGTGAGCCTGATACCTTCGGCCCGAACGACTTTGGAGGCCCACCTCGCCGAAGCTTCGGCTCGAGGAGTAGGCTTCGGTGGGCCTGGCCAAAGGCCCACTTCGGGAAGGATATCAGAGATAGAGTTGAGTCCAATTCTGGCTATGTTTTATCCCTACGCGTGGCTAGGTTGAATAATCCCAGATTAGTCTTAGAGATTAGATGTCTAGCCCCTATAAATATAGGGGTGAGGCCGGTTCATTAACCCCCCAAACACAAATCAACGCAAAGCTCTAGCTTTGAACCGTACCTTTATTTTTACCTTTACTTTTCTACAATCTTCGTGGGATTGCCTTGAAGCCCTCCAATGGCCACTTCGGAACAGTGGTAATACTTGTTACTTCGCTTGTGAAGTATCCATTAATCTACGTAATAGATTGTTATCGCCTTGTTACTTCGGCTGAGAAGTATCTGCTAATCTGCTTAACAGATTGCTACCTTTGCCCCTAGTGCAACACTTAAGCAGAATTCGGTCCCTAGGCCAATTGGTACTTGATATCTATTGTGTTGCAGGTTTCCACGTTTGGAGCCATTTCACCGGAGGTGTCCGAAGCAAGGAGACTGGTTTCGGAGGCTACCAGAACACCCCTCGGCGAGAGTACTGCTTCGACTACCCGTGCCGGACCATCACGCTATTGTCGGTTTGACCGAGTCCTGCAAGCCAACACGCTTCACAATAGTCTTCGTCACGATAGGCTTCGCCACGCTAGTACCCCGTGTCAGACGAAGTCACGCCCGTGTGTTGCGCATAAGTTATTTTATCATGTTAGAGACTCCGCGTCGAACCCCGCTGTTCAGAGGTGATTGACGCGTCAAGATCTGTTCGGAGCCCGTCTTTGGCCAGATCAGTCTGAACACCGAAGGCACTCTTTGGCGGTATCCTTCGCATCAGACACCGAAGGTACCCTTCGGCGATACCTTTCGCATTCTACCCTTTCGATCAGTCAAGCTCCGCTCGGCTTGCTGATTTATTCTGTTTTAAATATATCTCTTTTTGGTTAATTGGATTATTTCTGTGTGATCTGATTACCTGGCGTCTCCACCCCCTTACCATAGTTAAGGATAGTCAGAACGCGATGTCGGTGTTGTATTATGCTTAGGCTTTTTCCTAAGTATCCGCACACTTTTGGATCGTTGAACTGACCTAAGTGCGCGGACACTTTTGGATAGTCAATACACTTTTTGGAGACTCTGCTGGGGAAGGCTACGGCAGCATGACGGGTACATCTACATCAGCCACCGGCACATCTACAATGACTACTACGTCTACATCGTCGATGGACCACACGAGAAGCGCAGATATCGACAACCACAACATCATGACACCCACCCTTGAAGATATTCCCACAGAAGACCAAGTAGGGATCGAGGCAAAGATGAAGGCACTCCAAGACCTCATGCTTTGGAGCTACGTCAAGACACACGTAGGCTTCATCAACCGCGATGTCAACATCCCTGACCTTGCTCGGATACAAGTAACACTAGTATCGCCTCGTTTATCTTCTTTAGAGATTGAGCAGAAGATAGCCGCATTAGTAGATCAAGCCGTTAGTGTTTCGCTCGCCAACCGTTTAGAATCGGCAGTTAGCTCTCAAGTAGAGGCGACGCTTAGAAGGTTTGGCTTTACCAAGGTCGTACCTCCAGCTCCTATTGCTAGTATACCTCCGATGAATCACATTTACAGCAAAACCATTACGTCTCTAGCCTCGGTATCCATGGCCGAGGCCAATCATTATGCTTACGGCCAAGTCAGCACTGCTCACCACGTGCCGCATCCACCTACACCAACGCCAGCTTTGCCCACGCTGCCCGCGCCGCATGCACAAGCGCACAGGCCTGAAAACATCGTACAACTAGCGCATGTGGAGGAAACGCATGGCCGACATGCTGACATCCCATTGCATGTCGCGGCCCCGCATGAGAGACATGCGCAACTAGTATGTCAGGATGACATTGAGGAGCGGATCTACGCACTGTTTAAGGAGTGCACTAGTTTCGTACCTAGGGGTCGAGCTAGGGTTTATCGGAAGTCGTACCCCGATCATTTCGATACAATACCTTACCCTCGCGGCAATAGAGTCCCTGAATTCACCAAGTTTGACGATGAGGGCAACAAAACCACACTAGAGCATGTTAGTCAATTTTTAGCACAGTGTGGAAAAGCTAGTGGGTCGGACGCTTTAAAACTTAGACTATATTCTCTCTCGCTATCAGGCACCGCTTTCACTTGGTTTTCAGCGCTCCCGCCATACTCTATCCAAACATGGGCTGAATTAGATAAAAAATTCCACAACTACTTTTACACAGGCGAAACAGAACTTAGGGTTTCACACTTGACATCGGTTAGACAGAAATCTAGCGAGAGCGTCTTTGAGTATATCAAGCGTTTCCAAGATACTAGAAATCGATGTTTTAGTCTTAATATTTCAGAGAGGGATTTGGCGGATCTTAATTTTAGCGGGTTGCGTTTTGAGATTAAGGAGAGACTAGACAACCAACACTTTTTAGAAGTTAGCCAAGTCTTGTAATAGGCTCTGGTCCAGGAAGGCCGAGCTAAAGATAAAAGGTTTATTAAGACATTTAACAAGCCTAGGGCTGAAGTCCACGTCATGGAACACTCCGACGAGGAATAATCGGAGGAAGAAGAAGATTCGACCAACATGTACGCGGCTGAATGGGTTTGGAACGCTAAGAGTAAGCCTGTTACTTGCTCCTAGTTACGACCATCTCCCACCAAGAATCGGCCTAGCGTGGTCAATTACTCGTTTGATATAACTAAGTGTGATCAAATATTTGATTTCCTCTTGAAGAACCAGCTTCTCAGGTTGCCTAAATGCCAAGTCATTCCATCTACCGATGAGCTAAAGAAACACCCATACTTTTAGTGGCATGATTCGCATTCGCATTCGCATTATACTAACGACTGCAATGTTTTTCGTCGATAGGTTCAATCGGCCATAGAGGAAGGACAATTGAAGATAGAACACAGTCCAAAGATAAAGCTGGACAAAGACCCCTTTCTAGTTAACACCATCGATCTCAACGAAAAGAGAGTGCTGATTTGGCCAGAATAGGCCGAGTCAACTAAGGGGAAAGCGGTCGTCATTGGAGAATCACGCACACGCACACTCGTACCTAAGAACCCTATAGTAGGAGTGCGGAAGCGGAATGTTAGCACATATCCTTCAGCTAGGGCTCACAAGAAGCGGAATGGTACCAAGCCACGGCCATCTTGGGCACCTCTAGGTATGTCCAAATCACAAAAGAGACATCTACAATGCCTACGGGCATAGGAGATGCGCGAGAAGGAAGCCGAAGATGAGCGAGACGTTATCTTTGAAGAAATCTACCCTCAGCCAACGATGAGACAAGTATGGAGGATTAAGCCGGTTGAGATAACCAACCCGACTCCTAGTCCGAGCGACAAAGACGATGACATGCTCGACGACGACTACTCACCCATCTCTAAAGGACCCGCACCCTAGGCAATGGACATCAACATCATCATGTTGACCGCTGAGTTCGCCCTACCACAGGACAAGGGCAAGGTCGCTCATTTGAACCTCTGCCTACGCATTGCTATTTTCGAAAAACCCAAGGACTCGGCTCGCCATCTAAAGCCTCTCTACGTCAGGGGTCACATTGACGGGAAGCCAATATCTCGAATGCTTGTTGACGGTGGTGCCACTGTTAACCTAATGCATTTTTAAGGTCAATTTTTATGGAGTTAAGAATTTTCTAAAAGGAATTATGAATATATCCTATAGTGCATTTGAATACTTTATTAAATAAATATAAAATACTCAAAGTAAACCTACTGTTTTTATTACATTAACATGTAGAGAATAAAATTATAAATTTTTTGGAATTGAAATGGTTAAATTTGGAGTTAAAATGAGCAAGATATGAATTTTAGAAGTTTAAAACAAATTTTGGAATTTAATTTAAACTCAAAAACAGTCGCGGGTCCAAGGTGAACCGGATCCATCGTGAACCCGCGCACTGTGCGCGTGCATCAGATCGTAGATCGCCGTTGGATCGCGATCGAGCGGTTGCGGGCGAGGCGGGAGGTGTTAATAAAAACAGACGGCTGAGATTAAAACGCTGAAACGATATTTGATGGATGGCTCAGATTAAACACGGGTTTTAAATACTAACGGACGATCCAGATTAAAATGTACCCCTTCGCCGAGATCTGACAGATCTGATTAAACCGTGTGAATGATCTAATCATCACTGTCAGATCAAAATCGCACGCCCACAGTCGAATCCGACACGGCACGGGTACTTTACCCATGCTGGTCGTCTTCTCCGGCGACGACGAGTGGGATAATGGCCATGGTGAGCGACGGCGGTCCTATCCGAGTCTAGAAATGGAAAGAGGGCAACTAGGGGAGTAGGATGGTACCGCTGCAGTAGTCCGAGGTCGATGGGGTGCGGCCGGCGATGAGTGGGGGCAACGGAGGTGTTCAGGTCCTTCGTCGGCGGCGGGGTTCCGGCGTGTTTCGTCATCGAGGGAGCGGTGGCCGGGGTCGAGAAGGCATCGGTGGTCACAGTGGTGTGATCGTAGAGGGGGAAGGAGGACTCTGGCGACGGTGAGCGGCGGCTGGAGCAAAGGTGGTGGTGTGGTGTTAAAAACCAGAGTGCGGGCATCCTGTTCGTTCTCAATGCGAATTGGCGTGGGCGTCGAACGTGGTGGTGGCCGAGGGTTTAAATAGGGGCATCGGCGGGGTCAGAGGGGGGCGCATACATGGAAAGACGAGGGGAGGTCTTCAATGGCGCCGGTGAGGCTCGACTATGCACGCGCAGCGTGATCCGGGGGTGTAAACACGAGGCTTAACGTGGGGAAACGGCCGGCGGGCCTCGGGTGGATTAAATTGGCGGTAATTGAATAGGAGGGGGCCGGCGGGAGCGGATCACGGAGCGGGGTCGTCGACCGGCGGGATTTGGGGGGAGCGCGAGGTGGACGATGGGTTCGACAGATGGGGGCCACTGGTCAGCGGGCGCAGGACGAGGTCGTGGCAACGGGACCTGACTTACGGGTGGGGCCGAGGTGTCGCGCGTGTGGGAGTGTTGGCGCCGACAGGTGGGGTTAAGGCGTCGGGTGCGCGCGTGGAGGGGGAGGGGGTGGCTGACGAGTGAGGCTAGTCTATCAGTGCGGGGCGCGGGGAGGGAGTCGGCTGGGCCGGCTGGTTGGGGGAGAATGGGGGAGGGAGGCCCGTTACTGTTTAAACCCTTTTTCGAATAAAAATAATTGCTGAAATTGGTTTAAATTATTTGGGTTGCTTCCATGAGTGATAAAAATTTGTAAAACTTCTCAAAAATATATCTTGGCCTTGGGATCATATACAAATTTTCATAGCCTCTGGTTTGGACATTTCCTATAGGTTCTAGTTCATTTGGGGCACAAATGGCATTAAAGGAATTTCCAAAAATAATCTTTTCCAGAAAAATATAAAAATGTATTTTTATTTCTTTGAAAATTTGGGGGTGTTGAAAACCTATCCCCTTACAAAAAATCTTGTCCTCGAGATTCGGAAAGTTTCTCGAATAGCTCGCGGTACTGGGTCTTTAGTTTGTCCTCTTTTTCCCATGTGGCTTCTTCGATGGGCTGGTTGTCCCACTGAACCTTGTAGAAACGAACCACACGGCTTATGGTTACCCTTTCCTTGACTCCTATAATCTGAATGGGTTTCTCAATATAGGTCAAGTATCCTTGGACATTGAGATGTTGGTGGTCGGCCTGTTCGGTGGGCACACGGAGACATTTCTTCAGCTGAGAGATGTGGAACACATCATGGACTCTTGCCAAAGATGGTGGTAGTTCCAACTGATATGCTACTTCTCCTTGCCATAGGAGGATCTGAAAGGGTCCGACATAACGGGGTGCTAACTTTCCTCTCATGTTGAACCTTTGGGTTCCACGTAGGGGAGTGACTCGGAGATAGACATAGTCGCCCTCGTCAAAGGTTAGGTCTCTCTGTCGGTTATCGGCATAGCTCTTCTGTCGGGACTAGGCTATCTTCAATTTGTCCCTGATTATCTTAACCTTCTCTTGTGCTTCACGTAATATGTCTGTCCCGAACAGCTGTGAATTTCTGGTCTGATCCAAGAGTAGCAGTGTTCTGCACTTGCGCCTATAAAGTGCTTCAAAAGGGGACATCTGCAGACTGACTTGGTAGTTGTTGTTGTAGGAGAGCACTGCATAAGGCAAGTTCTTATCCCACATTCCGCCAAAGTCTGGAGCGCATGCTCTAAGCATATCCTCCAACACCTGGTTTGCCCTTTTGATTTGACCATCGGTCTGTGGATGGTAGGCGGTGCTAAAGTTCAGTCGGGTGCCAAGTTCTTCCTGAAGATTCTTCCAAAATTTGGAGGTAAACAGACTCCCTTGGTTAGATACAATCTTCTTTGAAACTCCGTGCAGGCACACAATCCGGGTCATGTACAACTCAACCAATCTAGCAACGGTGTAATTCGTTTTGACGAGGATAAAATGAGACACCTTGGTGAGTCGATCAACGATCACCCAAATAGAGACATGACCGGCTTGGGTCCTAGGCAATCCTGTGATGAAGTCAATTCCTATTTCTTCCCACTTCCATTCGGGGACCTGGAGGGGTTGCAATAGTCCGGCAGGTCTTTGGTGCTCTGCCTTGACTCGCTGGCACGTGTCGCACTTGGCCACATACTCAGCTATTTCCCTCTTCATGCTGGCCCACCAATATTTCTCCTTTAGGTCTTGGTACATCTTCGTACTCCCGGGATGTATGGAGTATATAGTTTCGTGGGCCTCTTGAAGGATGAGAGCCTTTAACTCTAGCTTGTCGGGCACGCATATCTGGTTTCCGAACTAGACGGTACCGCTCTCATCCTCGGAAAATCCTGGGGCTTTACCCTTCCTCATATTCTGCTAGATCTCTAAGATGTTCGAGTTTTCCTTCTGCGTCTCACGGATCTAGTCCATCAAGATAGGTCTAGTCTCTAGCGTAGCGAGATATGCTCTGGTAGTGATCCCTAGATTCAACCTTTCCATCTCCTTGTATAACAATGGGGCCTGGTCTTGCACCATGATGGCATTACAATACCCTTTTTGGCTTAGGGCGTCTGCCACCATGTTTACCTTGCCTGGATGATAGTGGATGCCTAAGTCATAATCTTTAATCAACTCCAACCACCTTCTTTGTCTGAGGTTTAGGTCCGATTGGGTGAATATGTACTTGAGGCTCTTGTGGTCGGTGAAGACCTCACATTGATTACCCACAAGGTAATGTATCCATATCTTCAAGGCATGAACCACGACTGCCAATTCTAGGTCGTGGGTCGGGTAATTCAGCTCATGTGGCCTCAACTGACGAGAGGCATAAGATATCACCTTCTCATCTTGCATCAAGACACACCCTAACCCTTGGCGAGAGGCATCACAGTAGACGTGGAAGTCTTTCCGGATGTCTGGCAGGGTCAGAATCGGGGCTGACACGAGCTTTTTCTTAAGGTTCTGGAAGCATTCTTCACAGTCTGGAGTCCATTCAAACTTTGCTTCCTTATTCAGCAGTCTGGTCATGGGCTTGGCTATCTTAGAGAAATTCTCAATGAACCGGCGGTAATATCCGTTCAATCTGAGAAAACTCCAGATCTCGGTCACGTTCGTCGGTTGTAGCCAATTGGTCACTGATTCTACGGTGGTTTTGTCCACTGCTATTTCTCCGGCAGATACGACATGGCCGAGAAACTTCACTTCGGACGACCAAAACTCGCACTTGCTGTACTTGGCGTACAACTATTGTTCCCTTAGCTTTCCGAAGATCAGCTGTAGGTGAGTTTCGTGCTCTTCCTTGGTCTTGGAGTAGATGAGGATATCGTCGATATATAGCACAATGAACTTATCCAAGAACTCCATGAATAAATTGTTCATCATGTTCATGAAGAAGGCCGGGGCATTCGTGAGTCCGAATGACATCACAGTATACTCGTAAAGTCCGTAACGGAATGTGAAGGCAGTCTTGGGTATGCCTTCTTCCCTAATCCTCAATTGGTGGTAGCCTGACCTGAGGTCGATCTTGGAGAACACCGAGGATCCCTTCAGTTGATCGAATAGATCGTTGATCTGAGGTAGTGGTACTTGTTCTTGATGGTCACATCTTTCAAGGCTCTATAGTCCATGCACATCCTTTTGGTCTTGTCCTTCTTTATGGCGAAGATAACCGGTGCACCCTAGGGTGAGGTACTCGGTCAGATGTACCCTTTCAGTTCTAGGTCCTCAACATTGCTCTTAACCTCGGCTAGTTCATTGGCGGCCATCCAGTATGGGTGCTTGGAGATTGGGGTGGTCCCGGGGACAAGTTCGATTCTGAATTTGATGTCCCGCTTGGGAGGCATCCCTGGCAGTTCTTCCGGGAAGACGTCCATGTATTCTCTTACCACGGGCACTTCTTCTAGGGCCAACGAGTGAAGGGATACCCTGTTGGTACCATAGGTGGTCATCTGAAAAGTGATGGCTTCGCCTCCGGAGTTGGTCACAGTGACGGACTTGCCGGCGCAGTCAATTACTCCCTTGTGCTTCATCAACCAGTCCATCCCTAGGATGAGGTCGAGTTCGGTACACTTGATGAGAACTGGCTTGGCCCAGAATAGCACTCCCTGGATTTCTATCCTTACCCTCGGGCTGAACAGGTTAGCTAGGGTCTTTTTGCCGGGGGTGGCAATCATCATGGGGGCTGGCAGAGGGAGTACTTCCAAGTCATTTGTTTTCACAAAGCCTTCAGATATGAAGGAATGTGTTGCCCCAGAGTCGAATAATATTATAGCAGGTATTGAATTCGCGGTGAACATACCGAGTACGACTTCAGGAGCCTCCTGAGCTTCCTCCGCACTGATATGGTTGACGTGGGCACACACTGCTTGGTTGGATGCCACGCCTTGGGGCTGCTTGGGGTGAGGACACTGGTGGGAGTAGTGCCCTTCCTTCCGGCAGTTGAAGCAGATGACCGACTTCCCGTTGCGGTCCCTCATGATCGGGGCCTTGGCGGCGAGTGCCGGTTGAGCGGCCGGAGCTGGTGGAGCGGGGCGAGGATGCCCGACATTGGAGCCACTGGGGGCATGCGGCAGCCTAAAGACAGGCCGAGGATGGTAGGTGGGTGTCGGTGGCGGAGGGACGAAGCGAGGCCTCTGGGGATTCGCTTGATGATGCTTGAACGTGATCATCTTCCTCTTCTTGAGGTCCAGCTTCTTCTGCTTAGTCTCTTGGATGAGCGCCTTGTTCACCAGCCACTAGAAGTCAGCATAGTCGGTGGTGACGAGCTGGATGGAGAGCTCATCCTTAAGTCCCCGGAGGAACATAGCCTGGCAGAGTGCGTCGGTCCACACCTCTTTCGGTGCGTAGCGGGCCAGACAGTTTAATTCATGGAGATACTCCATGATGGTCCGGCTTTCCTGCTGCAGGTCATGGAACTCCCGCTGCTTAACCGCGATGACTCCAGCGGGGATGTGGGTGGCGCGGAAGGCAATGGTGAACTTCGCCCAAGTCACCTCGTGGTCCTCTGGCTGGGACTCACGGTAGTTGTCCCACCACTCCGCGGTGAGACCCTGGAGTTGGTGAGTGGCGAACACCACTCTCTCTTGGTCGGTGTAGGGGAGGAGGTCCAACTTCTTCCCAATGGTCTGGAGCCCATCGCCGGCCTCCATGGGGTTTGTTGTGCTGGAGAAGATAGGGGGTCGCACGCGCAAAAACTCTGAGAGTTGAGGCGTGGGTGCGGGGGCTGGTGCACGTGGGATTGGCTCCACGTTTTGCTGTTGCAGCCGGTCCAACCATGCCTGTTGGTGCTGCATTTGAGTGAGGAGGGCGGTGATCAGCTGGTTTTGGTTTGCCATCATCTCCGCCAAGGTGGGATGGTTGGCGGATGGTGGCCTAGTCTGACGTTGGCCCATTGCACCCTCGTTGGGCACAACACTTTCGGGCAAACCGTTGCTTGCCCCTTCTCCGTTGTTGGACCCGGTGTTCTGGTTGTCGGCCATCTTCTGAGTATAGCAATATTTCCAATTATGCGAGTAAACTTTTAAGAAGAACTTCACTAAAAAATATCCCAGAGGAGCTCAGATATATATAAGTGGTAGTAAAAATGTTCATAACATCAAAGTTCTGATTTTTAATCCACCCACAACACAAGTCGTTGCAGGTGGTACCACACTCACAAAATTATTAAAATCAATCATCGAAAACTATAGTCTACTCGCCATCTAGGGCGGTCTCTGTACTCTCGGAACCATGAGGGTCCTGAGGGATGGTGGGCTCGATAAAATTCTCGATGATAGGGTCGGCGACGATGGCGGGGCGTGAAGCAGGAGCGCTGGAGCTGGATGGTCCGGCGGGCGTGGGGTGTGGCATGATCCTCTTAGGGCGAGGGGTGGGCTCGCGGATGGGCTTCTTCCTCCTCAGAACGAGGGGAATCATCTCCACGATGTCCTTCTGCAGCTGTATAATCTTACGCTGCAGCTCGCCATTTTGTTGGATCAAGCTCTTCACCTCCTAATGAAGGAACTCAACCGCCTCATGGTGCTCCTCGGCGTCGAGTACGGCCTCGGTGTGGAGATTGTCCATGGCCTGGTGAAGACACGTCTGCTGGGCCATGACCGTATCGCAGTCGGAGTGGACTCTGATGTAGATACTGCGGTGGGCGTCGGGAGTGCGCTTCGGCACAAGCTGGAAGGACGAGTTCTGAATACAATCATCATAGATCATCCTCAGCTCCATGAGGGCTTGGAGGGCGACGCGTTGGCACGCGACGTCAAAGGTCGGGCCCCGAAGTGCTGCCTTGAAGAATGGCAGGTGGTCGCCGGACCCATGGATGGTGAGGGAAACATCAAACGGTCCCACGAACTCCTCCATGTAGACGCCATGGAATTCGGTCTCGAAGATGAACCCGAGGAAGGTCACCATCATTCGGAGCTCCCGGACAAAGCCCTTGAAGTGGCGGTAGAAACTGTGGACTTGGTAGAAAGACATTTACAAAAACAACAAGTTGAAAAGAATAAGGGAGGGAAGAAAGTGATGAAATAGGTTTTCGCGAAATAGATTTTATCAAAACTAAGTGTTAGGCTGGTCCGTTTGGCTTCCTACAGTCGAGTCGGCTCTGATACCATCTTGTGATGCCCCGATTTACCAAATTGGAGTATTATTGAATTTTCATAGAAAAACAATAATAAAAAAGGTTCATCATGCTACATCGTAGATATGGGCAATCATTTGTGGTTCGCATACCACATTGTTACACAAGTGTAAAAATAAAAGAAACAATGAAAATAAACAGCATGACGAACGACTTCTTCGGGATCTTCTTCTCGACTAGGTCGCTACTCCAGACCATCCTCCTCATAGTATGCAGCCTCTAAAGTGTTTGTCCAATGGGTATGAGTACAAAAAGTACTCAACAAGCCACCACAAATGCAATAATAATGCAAGATAATAACAAAGGAATAGTAATGGCTCAAAGTGTGGAAAAGTACATTTTTTGGTTATAGCATTTAATGTAGTCAAATTTTATCATGCGGAATGTTAAACATGAACAACATAATACCATCTAACTCGAGGAGTACGTTTTCCCTCCTCGCTCATCAGTCCTTATATGCCAAGTCATCATGCACATTCATTAAAAGTAAACTAACTATGGGATGTCACGCAACCCGCCCTTGACCGTGGGCTCGGCTTTTTGAAAAGATTTAAACTCTGATCAGAGGTGTACCACTGTACCCACAAGGCACACACTCATCCCATACACCAAAGTGTAATGAGATGACCCATACCACGGGAACTCGTGCCAAAACCTCAGCATGAAATGCTCCAAGCGATAATCACCCTCTCTAGGTTTCGCCGGTGCGCCGGGCCGCATCCCAGCTAACGTCGCACCCCCTTTTGTTACACGTCGGTACAAGCCACCTGCAGGTGCTGCTTGACCCATCTCCAAGTGGTGCCTCGGATTGGAACACTCCATACCTTAGTTAGGACTTACCCACTAGACTTGTGGTTAGTACGGAAATGTATTGCAACAGATCCTGCAGACCGGTCCTTATAGTGCCCCGGGTGCTACTGACAAATGCCCTAGCTTGCACCTTGAACCCACCATGCATACATTCTCAACCATAACTCTATCACCAATAGAATTTCAAGGATACGATAAACGGGGATCATATAGTAGAAACCAAATTGCTACGACTCGTCTTTAACCTATAGCGATTGTGCCAATACATTGGACACTAGCTAATAGTACTAATAATATGGTGACAAGGAGTTTAGGCTAGATAGCATGGCTTGGGTTTGCACTTCAAGGTCGGGGATCTAAATAAATATAATGTAGGGCTTTCATTTGACTAATGCATATATAACCTATGTGTTTTAGTGATAGTTTAACAAAACTGCGTTCAATATGCTCAAAATGTTAGTTTGGTGACTTGCCCTGTTCAGCGAAGGTGGAGGGAGGAACTTCCGGGAAGTATTCTGGCTCCTCGACGGTGTCGTAGTCTTCTCGATATAAATAATAAACATAACATTCAATAAAACAACCCAAAATCACACAATAAGCATATATATTTTTGATTGGATTAAATTAGCGGAAATCGAGTTATTAATCTTTTGAAATCATTATCTAAATTTTTCAGGTCAATTTTTATGGATTTAATAATTTTCTAAAAGGAATTATGAATATCTCCTAAAGTGCATTTGAAAACTTTATTAAATAAATATAAAATACTCAAAGTAAACCTACTGTTTCTATTGCATTAACATGTAGAGAATAAAATTATAAATTTTCTAGTATTGAAATGGTTAAATTTGAAGTTAAAGTGAGCAAGATATGAATTTTAGAAGATTAAAACTAATTATGGATTTTAATTTAAACTCAAAAACAGTCACCGGTCCATGGTGAACCGGATCCAACATGAACCCGCGTACTGTGCGTGTGCGCCGGATCATAGATCGCCGTTGGATCACGATCGGGCGGTTGCGGGCGAGGCAGGAGGTGTTAATAAAAACTGACGACTGAGATTAAAACGCTGAAACGGTACACGATGGATGGCTCAGATTAAACGCAGGTTTTAAATACTAACGGATGATCAATATTAAAATGTACCCCTTCGCCGAGATCTGACGGATCTGATTAAACTGCGTGAATGATCTAATCATCACCGTCAGATCAAAACGGCACGGCCGCAGTTGAATCCGACATGGCATGGGTACTTTACCGTACCCATGCCGGTCGTCTTCTCCAGCGACGGTGTGACGCCCCGATTTAATAAACTGGAACATTATTGAATTTCCAAAGAAAAACAATAATACAAGAGGTTCATCATGCGACACGTACATACGATCAATCATTCGTGGTACGCAGATCACATTATTACATTAGAGTAAAATTAAAATAAACAATAAAAATAAACTGCATGACGAACGCCCTCTTCACGATCTTTCTTCTTGACTGGGTCGCTACTCTAGACCATCTTCGTAGTAAGC